>CM071931.1:71917760-71988565 GCA_016081115.2 Rehmannia glutinosa | reverse complement strand
TATTGACATAAACAAATGCTTAGTTACTTGATTCTTTTCATATCGTATTGATAACATTTGACTTATAACCAAGTCTTAGTTTCAAATGATCACGTTGAACATCGAAATTTTAGTCATCAATGCTCGATACTCAAGCTAAACTTTAATTAATATCCGCTTTTTCATGTCGAAATATCCATAGTGAGAATTTTATTTCTTTTCAAGAATTCCTAAACTTATCCAAGTGTAGTAGTGTGAAACTGAAAGTGACGTTCATATGTGACGCAAATGCTTATCCTTTCATTTCAAATATTTGAATTCTTTCAGAATTTTTGTATTTAAAAAGCATGCTTTGAAATTCATTTTGAAGCTTCAAATCGTAATCATCTTGCAATTCATTAATAAGGAAATTAGAAGTTAAAGCATACATCATTGTCTTCTTCGATGCTTATTAGACATTATTCGGCTTAAATCATCAGGATGTTCGCGGCTAAATCGTCATTTTGCTGGCTTTGGCGTTCGAGTTTAATTTTACGTGGAATTTCTCCTTGTACTTTATTCTTGCTCCGCACGGACAATTGGCATCATGGTTCTGGTTTTTCTTCATCTAAATAAGACTTGTTTGCTCTCCTTTCCTTGTTTTTATTTACAAATTTTGTAAATTTCTAATAAGTTCCTCATCTTCATCTCTATATTCTTCTTTATCTTCCTCAATATTTGAATAATAATTTTTTGATCTTGAGGCAAGACTTTTTGAATCGATCTCATCCTGTGGCTGAGAAGTCGATGCCTTTCAATTACTCCTTTCATCGGGTATAAACTTCATGAGATGAGAAGATTGAGCCGATAAGCTCATCAAAATTTAGAGTTTCCCTAAATTTTGAGCCTCCGTATTAGCGGTAACATTTTTGGACCAAGAGACGAAGAGCAATTAGAACTTTTGTGACCTTATCCTCTTCAAAATAATTTTCCAAGTGCAACTAGAGGATTTACAATATCAGTTGCTTTTTCAACCATTTTGGAAATATTTTATCGAACATTCATAGTGAAATTTCAACTCTTTGACCAACATGGTCTTTCGAGCTTGTTCCACTTTCTTTGTGTCTTTATAGATAACTAATTTCCTTACCATACATCATGTGCGAGATCAATTCCTCTAATACGATTATATTCCATACTTGGTAAGAGAACAATGAAGTATGTTAAGAGCTTTACCATTTACGGAGAATATTTTCCTATCTTCATCATCGAACTCCTTGAGAGCTTTAGGAATTTGAGTTCAAGTCTTCCTTTTTCTTCATCGGGCTGGATATTAAGTTTATAATCATTCAAATATTGAACCCACAACCTTGTGCTAAAGCACTCCATTCTATCTTTTTACAAAATGCATAATTGTTGGAGTCAAAGATGCGGTCTATTGAATGAAGCACCTATTGGTAAACAGCTCTCGCTTGTAGCCATGGATCTTCATCTTTACTACGCAATGAAGAGCGAGCTTGCCAAAAGATTGGCTTTGATACCACTTGTTAGTCCAAAGTTGGCTCCCCGAAATCTGAGAGGGGTGAATAGATTTTTCCAATTTTCCGATTTACGCCTCTTTTTTGAATATGAAGATAATAGCTTAAATAAAAATGCGAAAAATGTAAACAACACTCGATGATTTATAGAGATTTAACCCACCTAGGGCCTAATCTTTATCACCCTATGTCCGGGAATGAATTTTAAAAAGGAAAAAAGTTTATTAATAGATACCAAACTATTACATCATATACCTAAGAGCACCAAACTCTCCTTTGCAACAACACCTATGAAGATCACCACAATATTCCAAACTCGAAGAGCACCAAACTATTCAAATACCTAAAAACCAAGCTTTGTTGGAAATTCTGGGTTTGAGAAAGTGATCGTCGAATTCGACTTTGACCAAATTTTGGTGGCTAAGAATTTAATTTGGAGGAACTAAATTGTATATTGTTAATCTACTTCTAAGTAGATATTCATAGTAAGATTTTTATTTCTCAAAATCGAATTTCGGTGAGTGAGAAATTAATATACGAAATTAGCCATAAATGGGCATAATGTAAAGGGAGTTGAAATATTTTTTCTCTTCATCCCACATAGCTTAGAACGACAAAGTTTATCCTAGTTTATAAATTAGAAGATGTTATTAGTTGGATATACTATAACATAAGTGGATGATCACAAGTGGGCCACATGCACTGCACGCCCGCCAGCCTCCCAGCCTCGGGCCTCGGGAGGGCGAGGGTGGGCTTTGGCCGGCTCTATTGGGCCTGTGTCCAGGTCCACTACGCTTTAGCTTTATATTCAGTATTTCATTGTTGGTCGTCAGGTGAACCTGGACATGGACGACTAGTGTCAAATTCATAGTTGACTATCGAGTCCGTGAACTTCTCGGATAATCGGGTTGTAACCCCAAGATGTGGTCATGAATGTGATTGTAACAATACTTTTGTTACAAGGAAGGTTAATGCCTATTAACTTACCATGTTTAATTTTATAGGTGGGTTTTTGTTGCTATATATACCGGTTTCAAAGGCGTGTTTAATACAGAAAAATCGCATACATTCTCTGCGTATTCAAAGGTGTCGTGAAAGTGTTGAACATTTCATATCACATTTTCAACAACATTTCACTCTGCATTCGAGTCCAAAAATGCCAGGTTCTCCTTCTTCTAGTTCAAAAGGTGCCTTTTGTGCTACCACTGTGCATCAGACACAGAGAGGAAATTAAGCCATTTCATCTTTGGGGACATGGCGCGTACCATGAGCACTAGCCGAGATGTATTGTCTTGCGAAAAGAGTTCTACTACGACTCGCCTTTCTTCGTTGTTTCAAGTTGTAATAGTGATTTTTATTTCCTTATAATTTCCATTTTACGTTTGTAAATCCATTGTTGAAGGCTCCCGTTGTAATCACTTTCTAATCAACAATTGCAAGACAAAATATCCGATCTTCACGACGGGCGAGCAAAAGCGGGATCGATCATCCCTCCACTCCGAGAAACCCGAAAGTTCATGGGTTTCGACTTCAAGAGGCGACAAAAAAAATGCTATTTTACCTCACCACCGAGCTTGGCGAAATATCCGACCGAGGTCGCTCCAGCCGTGGTCGAAAAAAACTGCTGAAAAATACGTTGCATTTGATGCACGGAGCTGTGGTGATTTCATGTGTCGTAACTATGTCCTTAACGGGCTTATTGATGCACTTTGCGGTGTGTATTGTGCAGCTTAAATCCTCCAAAGAGTTGTGGGAATCTTTGGAGAAAAAGTACAAAACCGAGGATGTCGGCACAAAGAAATTTGTTAGTCGGTAAGTTCTTGGATTTTTCTTGGTTGATTCTAAAACAACGTGATGGAACAAGTGCAAAAGTTCCAGCAGTTGATCCTATGAAATCTCTCAGAGAGAATGGCCTTCGGAGGCATTCCGTGGTTATGCGTTGATTGAGAAATTGCCTCCAAGTTGGAGTGAATTTAAAAATTATCTCAAGCATAAGCGAAAGGAGATGGGACTATAGGATCTGATTGTCAAACTCAGGATTGAGGAAGACAATAGGAGGATTGACTCTAAGTCCAACTTCAGCCAATGGAGTCGAAAGCGAATTTGTTGGAGCATAGCTCATCAAGCAATTCGAAGAAAAGACCTAATGAAAAAGGCAAGAAAAACTGGAAAGTTCCAGGGGGTTTGCTTCAATTGTGGCAAACCGAACCATATGTCAAAGGATTATCGTCAACTGAAGAAAAAGAAAACAAAACAACAGTCCAATGCCAATGTGGTTGAGCAAAGGGAACTAACCGACGTCGATATGTCGGCGATGATGTTTGAAGCCAATTTGGTTGATAACTCTAAAGAATGGTTTGTGGGTACCTGCCACTTGCCATGTTTGTTCTCGGAAGGGATGGGTTTTCCTACTACATCCCATCGATTGGAAGGAAGCTCCACATAGGAATCATGTCTCTTCCGATGTTGCCGAGGTTGGGCTAATTGGTGCTAAAGCTTACTTGGCAAGGAATTGAAGTTGAATGATGTGCCGCATGTCCCGTATATCCGCAAAAATCTGGTTTCAGGTTCATTCTTTGGTTAACCATGGATTTAGACTAGTTTTGAATCCGAAAAGTTTGTATTGAGCAAGTTTGGACAATTCCTGGTAGGGGTTATCTAGATAAGGGATTGTTTAAAATGAATGTATGATTGTACGCCGTTTTGGCGATGTTGAGATGAATAAGAATGAATATTCTTCTATTTACATTTTTGAGTGCTCTGATTTATGGCATGTTATATTAGGACATGTAAATCTGAATGCTATAAAAAGATTGCTAAATTTGGAATTAATAAATTTGCCAGAAGTAAACTCACAAAGAAAATGTGAAGTTTGTGTTGAAGCCAAAATGGAAAAGTTACCTTTTCATTCGGTGGAATTCAACACTTCACCTTTAGAATTGATACACACTGATGTGTGTGATTTGAAGTTTGTGCAAACTAAATGTGGTCAAAAGTATTTCATCACGTTTATTGATGAATGCACAAAGTTTTGCTACTTATATTTGTTAAGAAGTAAAAAGATGAAGCATCGTGTTTTTCAAAAATGATAAAATGAAGTTGAGAATCAACTTGGCAGCCGGATTAAGATAATTCGGAGTGATAGAGGTGGTGAATATGTCACACCATTTGAAGAGTTATGTACCTAGTCAGGAATAATTCATCAAACAACGACTTCATATTCACCACGGTCTAATAAATAGTGTTCTTTGGACGCAAAACCGGACTCTTAAAGAGATGATGAATGTCATGTTGATTAGTTCCGTTTGTCACAGAGTATGTGGAGGAGGTTGTATTAATAGCGAACCACATATTGAATAAAATCTCACTTAAAGGGAAAGATAAGACTCCTTACGAATTGTGGAAAAATCGTAAACCTTCTTATAAATACCTTAAAGCGTGGGGGTGTTTGGCTAAGATTGCAATACCTGAACCAAAGCAAGTTAAAATCGATCCTAAAATGGTCGATTGTGTTTTTAATGGTTATGCACTTAACAATAGTGCATATCGACTGATGGTAATAAGTCTAAAATCCATAAATGACAATTGATACCATAATCGAAGGGAAAGCTATATTCTTTGAGAATATTTATCCTTGTAAAGAAATGATAGATGGAAGTTTAAAGAAACGACTGTATTCAGATGTAGCTGGAGATGTTACTTCTGGTGTTATCACATCTGGAATAGCTGCAAATGTTACTGCAGATATTGCTAAAGGTGCTGCTTCGGATGTTATAACATCTGGAATGAAATCTGGTATGATATATGTTGTCATATTTGACAGAACAGTTAGTTCAACACTGAATGATGAAGAACGAAGACGAAGTTAGAGGCCTAAGGAGGTTAAGTCCTTTGGACCTGACTTTCTGACATTGATATTGGATGGTGAGCCAAACTTAATTAAAGAGGCTCTGGTTATTCTTGATGCTCCGCCTCGGCAAGAAACAATCAATAGTGAAATCGAGTCCATTATGCAAAATCATATGTGGGAGTTGGTTGATCTCCCTTTAGTCATAAACCTTTAGGATGTAATCGGATCCTAAAGAAGAAGTATAAAGCGGATGGAACTATTGATAAGTATAAAGACGACTTGTAGCCAAAGGCTTTAAACAAAAAAAGGTATGAGCTTAACGACACCTATTCTCCCAGAACGAGGATTGCATCTATTCGGTGCTTCTCGTGATTGCCGCTTTGACAATCTAGAGATTCATCGATGGATGTCAAGACCACATTTAAATAGAGAGATAGATGTTGAAATCTATATGGAACAACCCGAAGGGGTTTGTTGCACCCGGTCAAGAAAAGGTGTGTAAGTTAATAAGATCCTTGCGGACTAAGACAAGCTCCAAAACAATGGCATCTTAAGTTTGACAACACGATGTTGTCAAATGGGTTTAAAATCAACGAGTGTGATAAATGCATATATGTCAGGGCCATCGAAGCATTTGTCATGGTTTATCTATCTATACATGTATTTATTTGTCAATCATGGCGAAAGTCGTGATACTATCATGGACACGAAAAACAATGTTAAAGAGAAACTTTGACATGAAGGATATGGAGACTAACGATGTGATCCTGGGATAAAAATCGCTGAGACTCCCGATGGAATTATCTTGTCACAATCTCTACTATGTGGAGAAAGTGCTCAAGAAATTAACGCTTTTGGCGCACCATCAAAGACGCCCTTGATTTAAGTAAATCAAGCTGGTAATGAAGCGAGAACAAGTGGCTGGGGATGGAATACGCACGTATTATAAGTAGTCGATGTACATTACAAATTGTACACATCCGGACTTTGGCCTACCACTCAAATATGTTGAGTAGGTTCACGAGCAATCCAGGCATGAGCATTGGAAAACGTTAACCAAGTGTTAAAATACTTGAAGTATACCTTGGAGTATGGGCTATACTACTCGTGATATTCACCGTACTTGAAGGGTATGGTAATGCTTCAGTTGATTTCATATTCAAAAGATTCTTATTCCACTTTAGTGGATACATATTCACTATTGAAGGTTGTGCGGTATCATGGAAGTCTACGAAGCAAACGCGTGTATAGCCTCGGTCCACCATGGAATCGTGTTTATAGCTTTGGACAAAGATGGTGAAGAAGCGAGTGGCTTCAAAATGTTTTGGAAGATATTCCATGTTGGAGGAAATCCATGCCTTTTATGATGATTCGTTGATAGCCAAGCGCTATGGAAGGGCACGAGTAATATGTATAATGGTAAGTCTAGACATATTCACAAAGACATATATACGTTGACAATTGATCTCAAATGTTGTGATGTCAATTGATTTTGTAAAGTCGAAAGACAATTTGGCATCCTTTAACGAAATGATCAATCAAGATCAATCGAGTAAATTGCTAGAGGAATGGGCTTAAAGTCCACTAAGTAAAATAACTATCATATCGGTAACCCAACCATGATGATTGGAGATCCCAAGAACTTGGTTCAATGGAAAACTAAGCTATGAAGGTTATGTTGTAACACTTGGAAACAATGTCTCAACCCATCCCTAGATAGCAATGCCAAGTGTTGAAACACCCGCAAGTTGTGGTGAGGCTGTGATTTGACTTTTAATGATTCCTACACCTCGTTGAGGCAGAGTATGGCAGGATACTCGGATAGGAGATCACCTATGTAAGTGAGAAGTGCGGGTCACTTCAAAGTAATACTTATGAATCCAAAGAGGTGTCCATGGTCAAACGAACACAAAACGTGAGAGGAGAAGGTGTTGAGACCTTCTTGTGTTAATGTTGTTGTCTCGGTATACACTATGGAGGAATAGTTCAAGGCATTTCATCCACTAGCCGCAAAGGCACCCGATAGTCTTGACTATAGAAGGTTCAAAGCCACAAGCTACTCGCGTGTGGATGCAGTGTTGTCTCTTGAGGGCTGGTTTGCGTGTCTGCATTCATGCATGCATTAATTTTCACTCATGTGAGGGATTGTTGGAAATTTGGGTTTGAGAAAGTGGGCGTCGACCCAATTTTGACCAAATTTTTGGTGGCTAAGAATTTAATTTTGGAGGAATTAAATTGTATATTATTAATCTACTTTCCGAGTAGATGTTCATAGTATTTTTTGTTTCTCAAAACCAAATTTCGGTGGGTGAGAAATTAATACATGAAGTTGGCCACATAAATGGGCATAATGTAAAGAGAGTTGAAAGGATTTTTTTCATCCCACATAGCTTAGAAGTAAAGTTTATCCCGGTTTATAAACTAGAAGATGTTATTAGTTGGATATACTATAATATAAGTGGATGATCACAAGTGGGCCACGCGTGCGCGCCCACCCACCCACTTGGCTTGGGCTTAGGCTTGGGCCGGCCCTATTGGGCTCGGTCGAGGTCCACTACACTTTTGTCACTCTAAAACGGGTTTGGCTGATTCAAGTGATTGTTGGGTGTTGGGCGCCCGGGCGAACCTGGATATTGCATGTGTCCGCATTCATAGTTGACGCCGAGTATGTAACTCCTCAAATAGTGGGTTGTAAACCCCAGGATGTGGTCATGAATGTGATTGTAACACCCGATTTACAACAAGGTTAATGCCCGTTAGCTTACCATATTTAATTCCCTACAGTGGATTTTTGTTGCTTATATATAATCGGGTTTTTGTGCGTTGTTTAATATAGAAAAATCGCATACATTCTCGCATATTTCAAAGGTGTCGTGAAAAGTGTTGTAACATTTCGTATCACATTTTCAATAACATTTCACTTTGCATTCGAGTCCAAAGAACCGATTCTTGCTCCTTCTAGAAATGTGCTTTTGTGTCGGTCAAATGCTCACAGTACATAGGAGGTTAAGTCGTTTTATCTTTTGGGGACATTATGTCGTCATGTGAGCACTAGGCGGACGTATTTATCTTGCGGAAAGAGTTCTACTGACTCGACTTTGTTGTTTTTCAAGTTGTAATAGTGGGATATTTATTTCCTTGTAATTTTTATCTTCTTTTTGTAAAGCCATCATTGAAGGCTCCGTTGTAATCACTTTGTAATCAACAAATTTTCAATCAAATCAACCAAATGTGTTCTTACCTAAAGAAAACTAACGATGATTTCTTATTTTGGATGATGTTACAAATATAATCAAAATTACACTTTAAATGAAATATTACAACTCAAAAAGTGCAAGTATAATCAAGAAGGAAAACCTATGAAGCAAGATGTGAAAGTGATAAGCTTAGGCTAATGCAACAAGAATGTTGAAAGTGAAGAACAAATTATTTGCAGAGATTTTTCTTTTTGTGTTGTATTACGTTGTCTTATTGAGTTTCTTCAAGCCTTCAACTATTTATAGGAGAGCTCTTGGATTTGAATCCCAAAGAATAGACTTCTCCTTGAGATTGAAATTTGTAAAAAAAATTGCACATTAAATGGAGAGTATAGTCATAGGAAATCAATCCCCAATTTCATGAAAAGTTGTCTGATGTGCAACGGATAGTTTGCTGATAAAACCTTAGGTCGACCTCTAATATAAGAAATACGTTTAAAATTGAAAAACGCATGAAAAACAAGGGGGTGGACCGGTCCAGAGTGGTTGTACTGGTCGAACTAGGGTTCGACCGGTCGCCCTTGACCTGGACCGGTCACCCTCTTCAATTTGTGAAACAGAAAGAGTTTTGTGCAATTTGTAAACTTCAGGCACCGGTCGCCCTCTAGGCCAACCAGTTGCCCTCCCCATTTTCAGCAAACATGTTGTTCTCTGTTTTGTACAACTTTCAGATACGAATTGCCCTTTAGGGCGACTGGTTGACCTCAAAACAGTGGAGTTATCCAATTTTTGTCAAAAATAAAGTTCATGAAGTACTTCAAACTCTTGGTAAAAATCATTGAAAATGTTTTGAAGTATTATGACAACATTTGAAGACATTGTTTTGGTGTAAAAACTCAATTAAATGGAATCATCAAAATTATGATAAAAATATTTCGCAAAATACTTACATGAGACCGTCTCACACATGAGACGGTCAACTTTCGGTCAACGCTTGGATAAATATATAGCGGACTGCAACTAAACATAAACAACACTGCGGCTGAACAGTTTTGAAGTGTTAGGGAACATAAACAACTTGGGTTCGAGTCCTCATATCAACATTTTTTTTGTCAATTTTCAATTCATGCATTTCTCGAAATCAGAAAGTTTTCGTCGATTTTTTTTCTTGAGCTAATTTCTTCGTCAATTTTCAGTTCAATAATTTTATACAAAATGCAAAAGGCCTATCTGAGTGTGGTTTTTTTACCACTTTTTTTTGTCTCATTTTTCAATTCAAGTACATTAATTATTATTTACAATCCCATTATATTCTATATTTGTCTTCCCATTGCTTATCAACCTTAAGTTGAGAAGGCACGTGTTAGATGATATTTGTATCGTTGCCTGAACAAAAGTATTGTGAATTGCTTGTATTGTGAAATATTTTTCCCCTCATTTGTTCAATATTAGATTTTTTTACTATTAAAACAAAGTGATCGAGAATTAATTTTAATAGAAAAAGTTATACTTTATACTTTCCAAGTATTATTTACGGTCTAATTTAAGAGTATCATTTTTTTTGAAAAGTATCACTTTTACTTTGAAAAGTATTAGTTTTAAAGTTATACTTTTAAAGTAAAAATTAAATTTTAAAGTAAAAACCAATACTTATTACCTGTAAAGTCGTATCTATAGTGTTATTTATGAGTACGACTTTTTATTCAAAATATAACACTTTTATTTTGTAAAATATTAATATATACTTGAAAAGAAAATCAACTAATATATAATAATGTATCAATTCCAAATCAAAAGTAACACTTTAATCACTCAAAGTTACACATTCCATTAAGAAAATTATTACAAAAAACAATTGATGATTAGTCAACAAGTATCATCACTAAATAATATTATGTATGATTTCAATATCACTTTTTATTCAAAATCTATACATTTTGCGCTAAAATATATTACTTTTTTAAAGTGATACCTTTAAAGTAAACATCAACACTTATAAAGCAAAAAATGATATTTGATAGCTAGCTAAAAAGTAATATTTATGGTATTATTTCATAGTATCACTTTTTACACGAAATATATTACTTTTATTTTGAAAAGTATTTGTATCACCCGAGAATTTATTGAATGCATTGGATTTAGGCCCATCCAAAATATCAATTTTACTCTAAATAATATTATATATGATTAGACAATAAGTATCATCACTAAATAATATTATATATGATTCCAATATAACATTTTATTCGAAAATCTATACATTTTGCGCTAAAATGTATTACTTTTTCAAAGTGATTTCCTTTAAAGTAAACATCGATACTTAAAAGCAAAAAATGATACTTGATAGCTAGCTAAAAAGTAATATTTATGGTATTATTTCATAGTATCATTTTTTACACGAAATGTATTACCTTTATTTTGAAAAGTATTTGTATCACCCGAGAATTTATTGAATGCATTGGATTTAAGCCCATCCAAAATATCAATTTTACTCTAAATAATATTATATATGATTAGTCAATAAGTATCATCACTACATAATATTATATAGATTTCAATATCACTTTTTATTCGAAAATCTATACATTTTGCGCTAAAATATATTAATTTTTCAAAGTGATACCTTTAAAGTAAACATCGATACTTATAAAGCAAAAAAATGATACTTGATAGCTAGCTAAAAAGTAATATCTATGGTATTATTTCATAGTATCACTTTTTACACGAAATGTATTACTTTTATTTTGAAAAATATTTGTACCACCCGAGATTTATTGAATGCATTGGATTTAAGCCCATCCAAAATATCAATTTTACTGTAACAAAATATTTTACAGTGATACTTTTAAACTAAAAATTGATACGTTTAAAATAAAAATTGATACTTTTTTGTATATGGTATCCTTTAAGAGTATTAGTAATTACATAAAAAGAATCACTTAAAATATAAAAAATATATCAATTTCAACATCAAAAGTAACACTATTGTCATTCAAAGTTACTCTTTTCAATAAAAGAAAAAAGATCACTAAAACATATTAGTAATTATAATATAAATATATAAGTATTATTTGAAAAATAATTTTATTTGAAAAGTGATAGTCTTTATCTATAATGTTTTTAATCGTATTAGTAATATTAACTTTAATCTACACATTTAGTTTTCTAATAATAATAATTAAAAAAAAGAATAAGAAGAGAGAAGTCTCACAAAAATGGAATGAACAAAGAAAAAATGATCAAAAACATATTGGCAAACTGAGAAGGGACGGGGTGGGCTCGAACACAGGACCATACGAAGAAAAAATGCATGCATAACCATTACAACACACGAGTAATTGTCTTTGCTCTAGTTTAATTAATTCAACGTATCCCTCTCACGGGATTCAGTCAATGAGACTGTCTCACAAGAGACATGCCCAAAATATTTATCTAACAAGATCATACTTACAAATGAATAGGAATGACCTTTTATACACGAGGAGATGCTCCCGCATGGGCATAGGAGAAATCGGCCTATGGGCCAGTCCATGTAGGAGAAATTGGCCTATGGGCCAAACTCGGACTCCTTTGGGCTGGGTTATTTTATTAAGAGTCCATTGAATAATTAATATTAAATTCATATATAAATCGTATTATATATTAAATAAATTAAATATTATTTTTGACCCCAACAATGAGGTTTAAAAAAAATAATAAATTTGTCAACATATGTGGACTTTTGTTCATAAACTCGGATAAGTCATTCTTAGATGATTAAGCTGACAAAAAAATGAGATCAATTTCATTGGTACGTGTTTTGTCCAGTGCATTCGTTACGATTTTCTAATTCTAAGGATTTGTTTGATATATCTATGTATAATTTTTTGTTTTAAATTTGTATAATTTTTTGTGTAAACACTATAGTTTATAATTGTTTCCTACTCGATGTTGTAATCAATTTTATTTTATTCTGATAAATGAAATTGATTTGATGCTAAAAAAAATGCCCCTTTTGAGTGTTGCTCATTCCGTAACTGTACTTGTGAGCCATAAAAAAAAGGGAAAAGGAATATTTTAGCTAAATTGTTTCGTGTCAATTGGTATTTTGCAAGATGGAGAGAACAGAAAGTAGAATCGCATTTTCATACTTGCACAAAATTAAAATAATGAGAAATTAAAAACAAAGTCATGTGTTGGCAGTGTTGCTCTCTCTGTTTTTAAGGAGCTACAAATATATGAAACTAAAAGGCTAAAAGTTGTTAATAAAGGTACTAATACTCAATAATTAAAAGACTTAAACAAGAAGCTGAATTGTTTTACTCAAGGTTGTAAAAAGCGTTAGGCGCTCGTTAGGAGGCAGATTGGGGTCTAGCGTCTAGGTGGAGCTTAGGCGGGACCTAGACGGGCCTAATCGGAAAAAAAATCGTAGGCGGACAAGGAGGGTCTAACGCCAAGACGGAGATTAATCGGGGCTAGGAGGAGATTTTTACAACAGAGGTTTTACTATGCATTAATAGCATACAAAAATTCCACCAATAAACCAGAGGTTCTTAACCTATTGGCCATCACGGACTAAACTCTACAAATATATCATGATTACAAGTCTATCCATCATGTTTAGGCTTTAAGGCATCAAGTTGGGACCTAATAAATCGAATGGAACAATACACAGACAAATAAATTGTGGCACACTCCATCAAATACTTCGAGAATGATTTGACAGGAACTCATACTGAATAACATCAGTAATCATTCCCCATTTCTCCTTACCCAAAAAAATATAATTCGACCAATAATTTGTATCATTATAAAGACAAAAAAGGAAATAGGAAGGATATTATGGTAAAACACTTTGCATTGGTAGGCCATAGGGCCAATCATCTTTTTTTAGTTTTGGAGTTTTCTTAAAAGCCAATGAATAATTCGAGTGTTTGACTGAGTTGGCCCAAACAAATCCCAATACAACGTTACAATCGAAATACTCCTTTTCCCCTTCTTCCCCCAAATACCCCTCTACTCAGTATTCTCTCCACTCTCACTTCTTATATTATCTTTACACAATATTTATGCAACTGCATTTCCAATTTTTTTGGGAATATTCCGGCGATTCTGATCAGATTCCGGTGAAGTTTCCATATTCGTTTAATTCATTTCGGTTTTTCGATGTATTAGAGGTTTCTGGATACCCTTGTTTTGGTTTTAGGAGGGTAATGTGTTGAAACTAGCGCCGATTAAGAAAAAATATCTAATTTTTGCATTAATTTTAGTGTAAATCATGGAATAAAATGTGAATCTGGTGAAGTTGGGTCGAGAGAATGGGTTCGTGTTTCAGTGTTGAAGAAGATGGACAACTACAATCCCAGAACAAATCTTCAAGTAACAAACCAGGTTTGTTGATTGATTGTATACGCGGATATATTTTTTTCGATCTCAATAGTTTGTTTTACTTCGTTCGCATTCTTTCACTTCATTTGCAGGGAATTCTCTTTATCCTTTTTTGTCCATTTTTTTTTCCCTTTCTTTGGTTTGGGATTTGGGTGGGGTTTCTCGCTTCCAGTGGGAACTGAGAATACTACGTGATCATTTCTATACGATTTGCTAATCTTAGAAAGTGATGAAAGATATGATGCAATCTGATGCTTCAAAAGTTGGCCTTCAATGCTGACTTGAATGACATGATATGTTAGTCACTAGCAAGAGTATAATTGGATCCTAAACTTGGTTTTGTGGTCAATGCTGGTAAACTGAATTTATAAAATGGAACATAGAATTTTCAAAGAAAATGACTCATCAATGTTGGATAATGGTTACAGTTACAGTGTGTTCTCAAAGTTATTATGCAGAAACAACATATTGCATTCCTTTTCTTGACAAATTTATTTTCTTTCTTTGCTAAAAGCATTATTCCAGACCTCACCAGTTGATTATTAGATGTAAAGAAATGCATCATTCTGATGGAAAATACTCTGTATCATGGTCCCAGTGCAGGTTTCATGGACAAGTATAGATTCTAATGTGAGTGATGATTTATTTTGTTTACATTATCAGGTAAATGCGGTGATTCCTCATCTCATTCGAAAGGGGGCTCTGGGAGTTCAAACACTATTGTGATAATTCCCAAAAATGTGAAAGATCTACGTCAAAGTCCTGGGAATGGTGATCTTGATATCTTCACGTACGAGGAGATGAAATTGGCAACCAAGCACTTCCGTCCGGATCAAGTTCTCGGTGAGGGTGGATTTGGTATTGTCTATAAAGGAGTTATAGATGATAATGTGAGGCCGGGCTACAAGACGACCAAAGTTGCTATTAAAGAGCTTGATCCCGAAGGTCTACAAGGGGACCGTGAATGGCTGGTAATTTTTTGTGATTCATTTGATTTCATTATTTGTGAATAATTAGGATTTGCATTGCTTGTACTGCTAGAAAGTTTAATGATTTATTCAGAAGCTTTTTCTTTACTTGACTACTGTCACCAAGCAAGTGACATTATGTATGTTGGTACCTTGTCGTGAGATTCCCTTTCCTCTGAAAATCCATGCATGTTTTTGTTAGGTGATAAATATTAAGTCACATATTTTATCAACAACTTAAAAACAATGCCTCAAATACTCAAAGGCTGATATGAAGCTGACAAGAGTTCTGGAATATGCTACTTATGTTCATTGCCTAAACAGAGAATTGTATCCACTCCACATTGTAAATTTTTGTTTAGTTAATATTTTTTATTTACCACCCCCATTGAAATTTCTGAAGGTCTTTAAATGCAGAAAGGTAGTCAGTTTCTCACGATTAAGGTGTTCATTTGCAGGCAGAAGTCAATTATTTAGGGCAACTTCGACACCCTAACCTGGTGAAACTGATTGGCTATTGCTGCGAGGGTGACCATAGGCTGTTGGTCTATGAATATATGGCATCTGGGAGCTTGGAGAAACATCTCTTTTTAAGTAAGTAGCAAAACCAATACTTTTCTAAGCTATTGGTAGAGAAAATGTCACAGTAAAATTAGCATCCTTTGATTTACTTCACCTGAGTTCCTTGTGACAATTACCTTACATAGAACTATGTCCAGGTTGCCAATTAATGGCCATCTGACAGGAGCTTTATTATATAATCTTCACTTCAGAATTGAATATTCTGTAATTTAATTTGACACAAAAGATGATTGGTATATATAAATTAACTACGCATAGAACTAAAAAAGACATTAATGGTTATAGTGCGCAATTGTACAAAAAATAGACATTTTGGGAGGCTGCTTCAGGTCTAGATCATTCCGGTTGTAATTATCTAATTTATGTCAATTATTAACTTTAGATTACAATCTAGATGGTTGAGCCTAATCTCTTTCAAATTTTTATATGTTTATTTCTTGTAGGAGTACGTGCCACTTTAACATGGGATAAAAGATTGAAGATTGCTTTGGATGCTGCAAAAGGGCTTGCTTTTCTTCATGGTGTGGAAAAATCCATTATATACAGGGATTTTAAGACTTCAAACATTTTGCTAGATGTGGTTAGTTGAGCTCCATCTAATGCAGAAATTCCATAAGCGTGTTTAGCCAATTTTTTAATGAGAAAATTTTCTGTGGAAAAGAGCAGTATCATGATACTTTTGGTTCAAAAATTTCTCTGTATGTGATGTCCTTTAATTATGCAAATGCCATGAATCCTTCTATGGCTAAAATAAATAGAAAATCTGCAGGATTTTAATGCGAAGCTTTCTGATTTTGGACTGGCAAGGGTTGGCCCCACAGGAGACCAAACTCATGTGTCAACCCGGTTATGGGTACCTATGGTTATGCGGCTCCCGAGTATGTCATGACTGGTGAGTTTTTATTATAGAAGCCTTGTGCTGCACTTTATGTCCAATTCATTTACCGAACATAGTTTTTGAATCACACTGTAACAGTAAGATACTGATAAAAACTGCTCTAGTAATATAATTCTTTGCTAAAATAAGATGTTTCTTCCCATACTATGACTGTTTTCTGAAGAAAATTCGTTTCAATTCTTTCACGAACATTGGCAGTCAAACTTATACAGAGACCAAAGTAAGTGAAAGTGTCCTTTCATTTTTGTTGAATTAGTCTTTGTGTGAATTTGTGCTTGAATATGATCGATAAATGCTAATTGAAAAGATAAGTATTAAATTTCCATATGAGATTTTGGCTGTTCTCTTCATGGTTAACTGAGTGGATTTTTCAGCAGCTTCAGTTTTTTCTGTATCAAGATAGAGTAATGTGCTTAATTGTATGGGGCATCATATGAATCGGTAATTCTTCCACTAATAAGTGTTCCAAGCATGATCTTCCATCTATTTTGTTGAGCATTTAAAAACATCAGCTTAGCTTTTTATGTAAGGAATTTTTAGTTAAATCTTACTTTACTGACGGAACAAAGGTCAGTCATTCACAAGAATCACAACCACTGATGGATTCCTCGAAAAGTTTAAGGATCAGTAATCTTTTTTAAAAATCGAATAGATTTGGTCTAAGCCGACTTGGGTACAGAGTATTTACTTACTCTTAAAAAGTCTTTGCAATGGATAGCTGCAATTCGAAAAAATTGTCAATTTTTTTTACAAACCTCATTATCATTTTCATCTACTGTTCAGGACATTTGACAGCAAGAAGTGACGTTTATGGCTTTGGAGTTGTTTTGCTCGAGATGCTCATCGGACGGCGAGCTATGGATAAGAGCCGGCCTAGCCGAGCATAATCTCGTCGAGTGGGCCCGCCCGCTCCTCAACCACAACAAGAAGCTTCTAAGAATACTGGATCCTAGAATCGAAGGGCAATACTCGACTAAAATTCTTATGAAGGTGGCTAATCTTGCATATCAATGTCTCAGCCAAAACCCGAAAGGGAGGCCCGTTATGAGTCAAGTGATCGAAATACTCGAACCCCTCGTAACACAAGAAGTGAGCCGAGAAAAACGTGGTTCTACAGAACGGAGGTGGCAGCGTAACACTTTATGAAGTTCCGCGTGTCAGAAAATCCTAAGGAAAAGAATCCATTGAAAAGTGAGAGCGAAAGAGACGAAGGTGAGGCTGTAAAGAGTAAACAGGGAAATGGAAGGAGTAAAAGCGAGCCTCCGAAGGAGTGTGACCTTTATGAACCTTCTCCAGATGCTTTGCAAGTTGAGAGATCATCTTCTGATGGACAATGAAGCCTATGGTTAAGATATTATTTACTATTTTGAAACGAATGCATCTAGTTCAGCTGTATTTTGGTTTGCATTTGTTTACAGCAAGAACCTAATTTTTCTATAAGAAAGCTAGTCAATTACAACAGGGTGCATTGAGGAATACAATTTAGATTGTTTTCTTTGAAGTGAACCATGAACTCCAGAAACTAAAATACTGAATTTTGCATTTTTTTAATTTATTTTGCGAAATATTAATTTACAAGGAAAAATGAAAAAAAATGCCATATCAACAGCCATGTGGGCATTTTCTCTGTCAGCATCCACCTCCTGAAGTTTTTGGCCCAAAAATTGAAAATCCCCAATTTGAGGGTGCTGATGTGGATGTCACGTCATAAATTCCAGCTAATTTTGAAATTTCCGACATTTTTGAATTTTTGGGATTGCAGTACCAAAAATGCAAACCCCCATAATCAGGAGACTAGATTTCCAATTAAGCCATACGTTTAATGGGGTTATTTTTGGGTTCCCCTAGAATTATTACATGCGTCTCGTTTTGATTTTCTTTTTTTTCAAAAAAATTTACATGCACATGTTATAATAGGACATTTGGCAAAATCGGGAGTTAGGTTATACCCACTTAGTATCTCATTACCCGCTTAATGTTATCACTGAACAATGTATTATGTATATGATAACAAGCATAGGGTTGTGCATGAAGAAATATTCAAGTAAATCAAAAGGAAACGAAAAATGAAAGGCCAACTGAAAGGCAAATCAAGGTGGAGATTCGCTATAATTATATCATATAGATGAATTTGTGGAACAACTGAATTACTGGAGTTGGATTCAGTTTAGCATCATGAGACAATTGTAGACAACTAACAAGTATTACACATTTTCATTTTAGTTTGGCTTTTTTCTGTCTAAACCATGAACATTGTCCATCTCAGTGCATGTATCCACAGCATCACATCCATGGCATGCTTTAGTGAACAGGCTAGCAATATATATTTCCTGCACAAAGGGAAACAGATGAGATCTGATCGTGTATTTTTTCCAGACAAAATAAGAAAAGTTCGCTTCCCTCTATTTTTTATGAAAGAAAAGGTCAAAAGAAAAGCTTTTTCAAAATAATAATAAGGGATAACTACAAAGAACTACTCTGAAGTTTAGCTTAATTACAAAAAAGCTCCAGTTATTTTTCAAAAGTACAAATATCCCCTTAAAGTGCTACAAAAATCTCCTTGACGTTTGCATTTACCTAACAAATACCGCCTTCCCAAGGGTGCAATTTGTAAAATGAAAACAAATGTCAATTTGGTATTTGTAATCTTGAAAGATAACTGGGATGTGTTGTTATAATTAAGCCAAAGGGGTAGGTTTTGTAATTAACCTAATAACAATAATAAATGGTAATAAAGCTGTTAGACCCTTTAAGCCCCCAACTACGAGGCTAATGTTCCTAAGGAGTTACTTTAGAAAGTTGAAAATCAACCTGATTACACAGATATGCTCTATGTGTGACATTATTCCTAACAATCAGAAAGCTAGGGGATCAAAGGAATCGCTTGGTAGACTAGTGGTAAGCCCAACTAGATCTCTCCCTACCAAGTTTTGTACTTAAAAAAGAAAAAACTAGGGGGTCGAAGCAAGGGCTATAGTTCCTATCCGGAAACTTGTAACTGATAACTAGCAGAAACTCTTGCCCAACAGCAAGTGCGCAAAATCTCGATGCCATATCAGAAATTTAATTGATACGGCTCAATTTCTCATGCTTTTAAACAGTTAATCATGAAATGAACACTTACTAGATAATGTTTAGTTTATCAAGCTTCTTACAGTTAAATATGAAATGAACATCTTCTGACTCCCAAAGGAAATGAACATCTTCTGACTCCCAAAGTAAGATATGCTTCTTCCTTATTTCACATAGTTGAGCAACAGAATCATTTAAGAATTCAAAATTTTGAGGAAGCTTTAGACACATTCTGAAATTTTCAACATTGTCATTCGAACAAAAACATGCAAATGGACTACGCTTAAAATGTTTGAGAAAGAGATTCAAACATGAAAAAGTGCCTAACCCCAAATCTGGTGCAACATTTTGCCAAGCTCAATAAAAACTTTCTTTCTGCAGGATTACAAAAATCCAGCTTCGTAGCTTCCAGGATTGCAGATAAAAGGTCTCTCTTTGCTTCTGCACTGAGCACCAGGTAATTTGGTCCATGGATGTTACTGAGGTGTACAAGCTGAAGAAAGAAAATAAAGTAAGTGATGATATGTGCTTGCCTTGTGAAATCAACACAGAAGATTGAATATTGAACAAGCATAAATGTAACTCCCTTTCTGTGATAGAGAAATTAGCAACCAAAATAACTTGCCTGCTGTAACCAAGGAACTATAGAGTTCACAAATCGTTGATCCAAAAAGTACGATGCCAGAGTGCTTAATAGCTCGGTTGCAGTCTTGTTTGATAGGTTTTCCAGAACGGGGCCTGTTCTATCCAGAAGATCAAATAAAAGAAGTTCATTCCTTGAGCACAGAGCTTCATCATAAGCCGAGTCCAGATCCCCATCAAATAAATAATCCTTCACAACTTTCCATGGGCTATTCCTAGTTTCCAGTTTAGTTGGAATTGCCTTAGTAGTAGCAATTGAATTAAAGATATTGTCAGTTTTTCCAGAAGAGGTTCTACTTAGCTTGAGGGTTGCATCAGTCCACATATTAGAGTTTTGTTTTCTAAAACTGCTCGATCTGCTTCTGCTAAATGTGTGATCCTCCTGAACACTCGTATGTTTAATTGGAAGTAATGGAGGTCGCCTGACACTGTCCACAGACGACCTCGGAGTGCATGTAGAAAGTCTTGGGGAAGCAATGCTAGGACCTCTCTTCTGAAACTTGGACGTCAACGGTTCTGAATATCTTCCCCCATGAACAGGTTCTTGTGCCATTTTATCAACCACTAGTTCAAGATTTGACACCTTTAATTGTAGCTTTGACATGCTATCCACTATGGTGGTTGTTAATGCCTGAAGGAGAAAAACCGAAGTTTTTCAGTTACTTATAGAATATCAAATTTCTTGTAAAAACAACTATCTAACTTCCCTTTAGAATTGTTTGTAAAGTTGAACTCAAATGGCCAGAGGTCTTCCCCAGTGTGAGGCAGTTGGGGCCTGGGGGAGGGGGAGAGTGGTAAATTGATAATACAAGGAAAAACCATTTGCATTCACTATTATATTTCAAACACCCGAAGAATCTTGTTTTGATGACAGCACTAATTAACTATAAGAATCTCATTTTATTTCTTTATCAAAATTAAAAATAGTTCTCTTAACAGAGTTGTTTTCCGTTCTTTAAAATTTTAAATTAAAGGTCACTAATACAAGGCCAAGGCAACATTTGTAATTCTGTATCCTTGTAAGGCCTCTACTATGAGGAGAAATAAACAATTGATGAAGTGGTCAAAAAACCTTAAAAATTACCTTTAGCACATCCATCATATTAGATTGCTTATTTTCAATCTCCAAAAGTTGGTTTCTGATTAACGCCATGTCTTTTTCGTTTGTGAACAATCTCGCATGACATGTGAAGTTGATTCTGTCACTGTGGAATCTAAACTTCTACGATCATGCATTCTGGTCAAGTATCTTTGCTCTTCAATACTGACTTCATCTGCTGCAAACTGTTGACTAGTTCCAGTTGACTTCACCAAACTGGCATCATCAAGAGCATCACAATGGGCCGTGACAACCTTTGATTTGACGCTTTCAGGAAAAACATTAGAAACAGACGAGCATTCATGTTTGTCTCCCACTTCAATGTAATCATAGCCAATATTTTTGATACTCCAGACATCAGCATTGTTTCTTTCACATCTCTTGGTAACAGAACTACCCTCAGATTCATTATTCTGATTCTCTCCAACCGATGCAGTTTGACTCTTTGGAATTGCAATTTCTATATGCCAGTCATCTGTTACAGATTGCTGAGATTTCTCACTATAAGTTCTCCCAGCTTTTCTAGAAGAGACGGGAATCCTTTTCTTAGCCAATTCATTTATTACTGTAATATCCTTCAATGTTGGGTCACTGGCACTGGTAGTATCACCATAATCATCTCTATAGGAAATTTCTGCAGGATTAAATAACTCTCACATATGAAACCACAAAAGCCTGTACTGCCAAAGATGAAGATAAGACAGAGGGAACAGGCGAAATTGACATCACATCAAATCACAGAATTTACAAGATTGTATGAAAACTTACATGTAATATGCAAATGAAATGCTACAAACAGATCATAAAAATCATTTTAAAAATTCCAAATCGACATAATGATGAGGAACTAGACAGATCAGCTTCAGTAATAAATGTGCTGGCGCCAGTCCTCTTGGTTTCATGATTTATACTTTTTAGTTTATGACCTTATGAAGTCTCCTATATTCTTCTATGGATGGACCTGTAACAGACATAGTAATTTAGGGAAGCTCATATCTTTTTGCTGTTATGAGTGAAAGGTAAAATAAACTGCAAATGACACAAAACTTGCTCCAAATTCACCTTCTCATGGAAAAAGTATGATTTAAGTAGCAATTAGAGCATCCTCGAAAAACATGTTTAACCTCTTCTTAGATCCAAATTCCAAATATCCAAAAAAGTCACTTAAATATTCGTGAACAATTCCTATTTGTCGAAATTCTACAGCATGTAAATTATTTATAATGAGCGGTAAATTAAGATAGTAGACTAGTAGTAGATATTAATGCAGGAATTATTTAAATTCAAAAGAAATATCTACAAGAATAATTAGCTACGTTAACCATGGGTACCATAGAAGCACTGAGAAAATGAATATATCCCATCAAAAGATAGCACGTAAAGAAAATTAAATTAACTTCTAGAGTTGAAATCAATCTTTCGATCTGGCAGTTCCTAGCATATCAAAGAACAGAGCATTTACAAGAATACCTTTGATAGAAGACCCAGCTTCAGAAGGTTCAGGTGTATCAGGCCTAGGAAGATTTCTCCAAAGCTGCAACGCTTGCAAAGCTATGTCTCTAACTGGTTTAACCTATTTAGGGGCGAAAGTCAAATGAAACTCTAAATTAGGCATTTAAAAATGAAGATTTAGGAGCAATGGCTTGTTGAATGACACAGCTAACCTTGTCAAACCGACATGACTCGAGACAGTGGAGACAAGATGTGCGAAATGAGCTTAAGCATGCTACTCCACAAGAAGCAATATCTCCTAATGCTGCACAGGCTGCTTTACGTGTTGACCAGTCACTGTTCTTTAAGGTTTCTTGAATACTTGTTAGCGCAGCAGTTAAAGAACTATGAGTCAAAGCACCACCAGCCTGAAACATTCGACTAGAAACTGAGTTTTTTTTATTTTATTTTGTAGTACAGATCCCCTGCTGACTGACAGCAATATATGCTGAAATTAACTGTTGAAATGCAGTATGAGTTTGAGACCACTCAGAGAATGAAGATGAATCTCATGCTGCAAAAACCATTTTTGACTAGATTAAAGCTTCCGTCTAATTTCCACTATGAGCTATTTATGGGCAAATTTTTTGCCTTTGAGTGTATAGTTGTATATAACTGCAAATTGAGGAACTAGTAAAATCCGATGCATATTTCAGAAGCAAGTGCTGATTAGGCAATTCCATGAGCAGATGTAACTTATCGAATGCTTGCATAAAAACTTAGAATAAAGAGCTATATGCCTGCTGCAAGTGCAAAAATAAAGAATAAATATACATGCGTTGGACAAAGACATACCAAAACAATACTCCTATTCAACTCAATGACGGCTGGCTTTGCCATGAAATGAGGATTCTTCAACAACTTAACAGTTTTTGACAACATATTCTGCAAAACTAAAGGAGGAGGATCATGAATGTTGTCGATGATCCGCGATAAACACAATGCGAACCAGACTGCAATTGCTTGTTCTGCTCACTCAAGGCTTCAAAAAGCGGCCTCACAAGCAGGATGAAAATCCCATCATTTTCAATCCTACTACCACTCAATTTGGAAGCTAAGACACCAACTGTTTCTATACATGATTCTCTCACAACAGAATCCGAGTCCTTCAGCCGCTTAACAATGCTAGCCACCATCTTTCCAAGATGGGGTCCCACATTCCCTCATGGAAAATTGCGAGAGTGCCCATCAAACGAATGCATTCTTTGCGAACTGCACTTTTCTGCTCAGCATCTGTGTCTAAAATGCAAGACAGAAATGGGACAACCCCATCAGGGTTCAAGCATTCGATGGTTTTCTCGAGCTCCTCGACTGCAATTTGGTAAGTGTCCCTATCTGCAAGCTTGTTAAGTGCAAGAACCACACGCTGTTTCAGCTCAGAAACTGCTTGCTGGTTGCTCACCCTAGAATTTGCTTTCCTTTTCACCATATTTATTTGTGCCTTCATTTTCATTCAATTTTATACTAAAGGCTCTCTTATGTTGATTCTGGCATGAATTGATCAGCTACCGCTTTGCATGATTATGCCCTTCAATTTTCAAACATAATGTGCTAAGAAACAACGGTATAACTGTACCACGTTTTAAACCAAAAAAAAAAGGTATGTATCGAAGCTAAGATCATACACGGTAAAACTGCAAAATTAGTCCTCTAACTATATAGGTAGCAAAAAAGTCCTATAAAAACACGTCATGTAACTATATGAATATCTCTGTTTTGGTCCTGCAAAAAACACAATTCGCAAAATAGTCCTGCAATTATACAAAAATCTCAATTTTAGTCTCAATTTAACCAGAAATTTGAAACTACGCGTGCTGCTCACATGATTCAAATACAGTGAAATTAGTAAAAGAATCAAGATTTTTATGTAGTTACAAGACTATTTTATAAGTTGTGCATTTGCATGATCAAAATCGAGAGTTTGCGATATCTACAGGATTTTTTTGCAAAATGTAATTTTTGCAGTACCTTTTTTGCTACGACCCTATAGTTATATGACCAATTTTGAAATTTTGCCGATCATACTCATACACTCATTCACAATTTTTTCTTAAAACTAGTAATGCTGCCCGTTTTCCCCATCCCACGAAAATTAACTATTGGGATATAAACTATCCTCGGACTGTAAAAATAAATATACATTTTCTTAATTTTAAAAACACCGTAAATTCATTAAATGGAAAGCAAAAACTTACAAGAGAGGCCAACCATTTCCAGCCCTGAGAGCAGATCAAGTTTACCATGCGCGAGAATATTTACAGCAAAAGTAAGAGCATCATTGCATTGAGGTTGAAGAAACAAAAGCGAAAAGGGAAAATCTCCATCCATAAAAGGTATGGCTGGTTCCCAGTACTGCACTTCAAAAATTTTAATTCAAAATTCGATGGCACTAATATAATAATTTAAAGAGAAAATATCAAAAGAACGAATCAGAGTACAGTGCACAAGAAGTCGAGAAGCGGAGTTCGAGAAAAGGCCACTCTCTCTCACTGTGTGTGAGAGAGAGAGAGAGAGAGAGAGAGAGAGAGAGAGATGCGGTATGATTTTGGCGCTTTGGGATGGGTTTTCGAAAATTGAGCGGCGTTATTACGACGTGGACAACCTAAAAATTTAGGTCATGCCTCATTTCCTTTCCTGTATTGAAAAATGAATTTTGAGATTAATTGGTTTTCATGTGAAAAATAAAATTATGTATAGATGAATTAATGAATGAGAATGGGTTAACTAGTTTTGTAAATGAGATTATGTTTGATTGAGTAGTTTTGAAATAGTATTTTATGTATAGGGTATGAATTCAATGGGTTCTTCCAATTGGGGTGAGTCCACATGAACCAATCATAATCATATATTAATATTTTTGGGTGGTCCAAATTTTTAGGGAGGTTTTATATTTATTTTTTTGTTTCGGCAACTAAGAAGGGTAGGGTGATCATAGTATAATATATAATCAGTTGTTGAGATTTGATGAGATCTCAATCACATTCAATTTCCTTCCCCTTTTACGAGACACGTGCTTTCAGTTTTTTAGTAACTCATATTCACGTATTTTTTCTCCAGCGTATTTTGTTGTTAACTGTTTATATAATATAATCATATTGCATATGCAGTATAACCATATTGCATGTGTAATTTTATCATATATGTGTTGCTTATGTAGTATAGGGTTGTTGCTTATTTAGTTAATGTATTTGTGTATGTAGTGTATATTCGTTGGTTATGTAGTATGGATTTGTTGCTTATGACTTGCTTATGTAGTTAATGTATTTGTGGTGCATACATAGTGTATATTCGTTGCTTATGTAGTATAGTCTTGTTGCTTATGTAGTATGTGTTTGTTGCTTATGACTTGCTTATATAGTTAATGTATCTGTGGTGCATACGTAGTGTATATTCGTTGCTTATGTAATATATGATTGTTGCTTATGACTAGCTCATGTAATTAATGTATCTGTGTTGCATATATATGTTATGTATATGCGTTGCTTATGTAGCTTTAATGGTATATAAAAGCACCACGACACATCTATACAAACAACAAATTACATCTTCATAAGCAACCTTCAAACTGTTGTCGAGTTCTAGCAACTATGGCGAATTGTCTCCAATTTTGTTTACACAGTAGTGCATTGAAGAAAAAGAATGAGGAAGGATTTCTCACAGTAGTGCGTTGAAGAAGGAGGAAGGGGGTTGTTCACGTTGATTTTGCTATGAGATTTGGA
Organism: Rehmannia glutinosa; assembly: GCA_016081115.2. NCBI lineage: Eukaryota > Viridiplantae > Streptophyta > Magnoliopsida > Lamiales > Orobanchaceae > Rehmannia > Rehmannia glutinosa. Next base: position 71,962,184 of record CM071931.1, on the reverse strand, counting down.
AGGATTGCGTGATCACAATGAATCAGCTGAATCCAGTGAATATTGAGTTATTTTGGAGGATGACTAGTTTATCCCTGTGTTTAATTAACTAGCTTGTAATCTGTAATTTTGCTTCTTAAATCGCAACCCTTGAAAAAATTAGATATATTGCTAGGATTGGTCCCCATGGACTCACCCTATGAGATAGTCTCGTATAACCATCGCCCTTATGTATATAATAATTTGAAAAATTGATAGGGATGAGGTCCACTTTCAATATTTTTAATTTGTATATATAATATTATATTTTGTAAGATTGTAGATGATGGTCTCATTATATACACATAACTTAAAAATAGTAATATTTTAAGTAGATAGAGTTGATAATAGTGGATCTCACATGTATAATTGGATGAAATATGATAGTAGTAATTGATAAAGTGGTGTAAGTTAGTGATAGAGCTGAAAATTAAAATTATAAGTTTGAGATGTTTTATATGAAAAATGGAAAATAAAAATGATGATTTCTATTGAAAAATTTATAAACAAACATGATTTCATTTTTATGAATAGTTGGAAAATAAAAATAGGTAATTGGAAACATAAACGAATGATGGATGAGATCTTCTATTCCAAGATTGTATTTCATCTTCTATTCCACTGCACGGATGATTGACACGTGTATACAATTTTTTATATTAAAATCCCACATTTTATGTTTGATCTATGCTTGAAAATTATTATGGAAAACTATATACACGTGTCAATCATCCATACGGTGGAATAGGAGATGAAACACAATTTTGGTATAGAAGATCCCATCCGACAAACAAGGCCTTAGGCTTTGATTGCTTGTGTTTCCATTTCCACATTTTTCCTTTCAGAGAGAAAGTTTGTGGGGATGTATGATTGTTTATGGAAAAAATATTTTTTTTTAAAATAAAAATCTCATATTTATTTTCCAAAATTAACTCATTTTTCTCTTTTTCTTTCACACTTCCCATTTCCCAGCATTGAGTTTGCTAGTATACAACCTGCATGGATGGACATGACACAAATTATGTGTTCATGTACCCTAGTAAAGTGTCGAAATATGAGATTTTTGATGTACCTACGGTGGTGCAGTTTCACTTGGTGAAATATAAATTTGTACCAATTATTATGTTTGACTTTCCAAGGGGAAACAAATCGAAGCCCCATTGTTCACCATGATATCGAAGTTGGTGGATCATCGTATGTGACTGATGAAGAAGCATCAACTACGTACACCATTATAATTCAGAATTCTTCCAGTCTAGGTTTTAATGTGGATATTGATAAACCACCGAATCGTGAGGCTCAAAATTTCTATGACATGTTTGAGAGTTGTTAATGCAACCAACAAATGTAGAAAATTTCATATTGTATATCTCTGTTCTGTTTATTTTCACATATTGAATATTTTTTATAATGTAGTAAATATTTTACGTACTTTTTAATTTACTTTATAGTTCTATTCTGTTTACTTTACGTATTTTTTAATTCACACACCATGTTCATAGAAACTGCAAATGAACAATATGTTAATCATTTTATTTTTTCATATGACTAGAGCTAGAGGTTCACGAGTCACAAGGGGACGTGGATGGGGACGAGGGGATGACCCCTCCTCGTTTGCATCATACCAACAAGTCTTTTTCGTCTATGCTCGCAGGCGTGAGAGATGCAATGGATTTGGATGCAACCACACTATCATTTGATGTCGGCCCTTCGAGCTCCACTTCTACCACACATGCAAGACGTGTTTGTTGATTGTTTGTGGAAATAATAGTGTGAAATATAATGCACAAAAATCAAATAAAAATAAAAAACTAAACTAAAAATAGGCAATATGGATTCATATCTTTTGCTATCAAGATTAAGAGAAAAATAATAAAATTATTGATAAATTAAAGAAATTATTGAAATTCTTTATAAGAATATGATGGAAAAGGAGAAATAAATAGTAAGAAACTCTTAAGCCCGTCACCAAACTTCTCGATTAAACAGTCGTTTTTTATACATCTATACATGCAACTATGGTAATAACTCATTTTTGCGATGTCCTGTGTTAACTTAAGACATTATAACTTGCATTTGATATGTATTAACTGCATGCAAGGAGCAACATACCATTTTGTTATATCAAATACAACATATCTACATTACTCATCAACCGAACTTTGAAATTCCTCTCCACTTCTCCTCCATCATTTGGTAAAGATCTTATCTCATTCAAAAATGTGCACTTACTTAATATGGTTTTGTTAGTATACTAAGTGTCTTATGTATATTTTAAAATTTCAGCAGCACATCCCTTTAGTTCTTAAAGTACACCCGATAATCAAAAAGGAGTTATGAACCAAAATTTTAATACATACACAAAACAAATAGTAAACTAACGAAACCATATTAAAGTACACATTCTCAAACTGTCCAAATAAGTGATCAATTGAATTCGAGTATCAAATTGTGAAGGTTCACAAAATTTGATACTAAAACCCAATTGAGTCTTAGGTGTTTGAGCGATTTTGCATGAGATTCATAATTAATTACATTAATTGAAATGAACTAATATGTAGTTAATTGTAATTAGTAAACAATATTCTCTAAACTATATTAACTAATATCTTTCATCATCTTCTCAAAACCAACACGCATATATCAAAAATTCATCCACCAACACTGTTTATCAACATGCATCTCTTTTTCCATCCATTTCATATATATACCAATACACACATATGCAATATATATTATACATATACCTATATATGCATTAAGTTTTAGATGTTACCTTAAAAATAGAAAGTGACAATGATAATTTCCGACAGACAAAATCAACTGAAACTGAAATTCAATTAATTCATTCATCAACACACATTATTTATACATTTTTATGTAATCAAATAAAAGATTCAAAAACTACACGTACATGTATCTGATAACAATTAATAAACACCAAGCCCTAATTTTAATTTACAATGTCAACAAGCCATAAGTTTAATTAAAATAACAACAAACCTAATTTAAGTTAAAATATCAACAAGCCTAATTCTAATTAAAATATCAACAAGCCTAATTTAAGTTAAAACATCAACAAGCCCAAATTTTAGTTAAAAGAGTTAATTCAAGAAATACTCAACATTCCGAGAGAAAAGACACTAAATACACTCCCTACTCTTTTTTGGACATTTTTATGCTCCTACACTTTTATTGGACATTTTTACCTAGATTTTTTTTTTTATATGTTATTTATGTTGTTTTGTACTTGTTTCTATTGTTTCTTGGTTAATTCTATATTGTTTCTATTTTGTTTCGATGTTTTGATGCAAGTTTTACCTATTTTTTACGATATTTTTTGTTTATATATTGTTTTATGTATTATTTCTGTCATTTCTAGGTTGTGTCTATACTGTTTTTAATATTATTTTGATGTTTTTTTTTTTATTTTTATGTTGTATTCGATGTTTCAATGCAGTTTGTTTTACCTATTTTTAAGCTCTTTTTGTTCTTGTGTTTGTTTTTAGATTATTTTGGGGTTGTTTATATATAGTTTTTAATGTTGTTGTGTTGTTTCTTAGTTGTTTCTATGTGTTTTTGACGTTTTCAATGCACTGGATCAAAAATAAAATTGTGTTTTTCTATTCATGTGTTATTTCTATATTATTTTCAATGTGTTTTGTTTTAATATGTGTTGTATTATGCGCATATTTCTTGATTGTTTATAAAATTTCGAGTATAAAACTAATTATTTAATAGAGCAAAAATTATTTTTCCACTTTGAAATTTTATTAGATGATGAACATGTTTGAAACATGTTCGAAATAACCTTAAAACAACAATGTCAAAAATCCGGAAATAAAAATATCCAAAAAAAGATGGGAGCGTACAAATGTCTAGGTAAAGGATCGGGAGCGTAAATGTGTCATTTTTTTTTTTAGGAATGTTGGGTATTTTTGTCCTTATCTCAAATTAGTATCAATAAGCCCTGATTTTAATAAAACTTCAACGATCCCTAATTTTAATTTGCAACATCAACAAGCACTACGTTTAATTAAAATTTCAACAAGCCTAAGTTAAGTTTAAATATCAACAAGCCTAAGTTAAGTTAAAATATCAATAAGCCGTAACTTTAATTAAAATATGAACAAGCTCTAATATTAATTAAAATATCAACAAGTGAAGAATCTAACAATCTAAAATCAAACTCATCTCAACCTTGGTAAAACTATGAGAGCAAATTTTTATTTCAGTAAAACTTGTAGAAGATGAACAATGACCTCTATAATTTATAGACAAAACATAAGGCGCCAGATTTAAATCCGCCAGTTAGAGTGAGACACGTGTGTGGGGTATTTTGTAAGTCCAAGCGGCTACAATAATCTAGAGGGGGGTGAATAGATTATTTCCATCTTTTCGATTATGCCCTCTTTTTCGAATCAAATACGCCAATACAAAAATAAAGGTGCGGAAAGTAAACAACACACGTCGATTTATAGAGCTTCACCCCACCTAGGGACTACGTGCTCTACCACCCCAGTATATCCGGGATGGGTTTCGAAAAAGAAAAAGAATTTTATTAATTACCACAATTAATACAAATTCAACTTACAACACCTTGAAGAGCACCACACTCTTCTTCAACACCACCTTTGGAGATTACCACAATCTCCCTTTGAAGATTATCACAATCTTCCTTCAACGGCACCTTTGAAGATCACCACAATCTTCAATCTTGAAGAATATCAAATTCTTCAAACACCTCAAGAGTACCACACTCTTGAAACACCTATCACCTAGATCACCCAAGTGTATTCTTTCCACAAGAATACTCACAAGGATGTCTTGTGTTGAATGATGACCAAAATCAAGATTACAACTCAATAATGAATAGTAAAATTTGAGTGCAAGTGTAATCAAGAATAGCCTAGACCTCAAGAATGTGAAAGTGATAAGCTAGGCAAATTACAACAAGAATAATGACAATATAAGACCAAGTGTTTGCTTGAGTATTTCTTGTTGTGTTGTATTGTTCTCTCTTGTTGTTGTGCTTCAAATCTTCCTCTATTTATAGGAGATATTTGATCATTGATAGGCTCTCTTGGAATCGATATCTACAAAAAATTGCAATTAAAATCAAAATTATAGTCAAGTTAGAAATCAATCCCACAATTTAGGGAAAAGGTATGTCTGCTGCTGATTAAAATTTTGTTGTCAAACTTGAGGGCAACCGGTCGCGCACGATCTGAGAAAAAGAGGAACGCAGCAAAAATACACTTTGGTTGGTTGGTCCGGGGAAGGTCCGACGGCCGGTCGACCATGGGTTCGACAGTCGCCCCCATAGGGGGGCCGGTCACCCCCTATTTTTTTGTGAGTTACGTAACCTTCGTCTCTTTCGAGTAGGTCGCCCTTTTGTGCGACCGGTCGACCTCCAGGGTCCTCCAAAATGTCTCGTTTCTGTTTCAAAACCAATATTTCAAACACGGGATGTTCGGTTGAATACGAGACAAAAATGTTGTCCAACATTTTATCGAAAATAACCTCCAAGAAATACTCCGAAAAATAGTAAAAACATTTTAGACCAATCTCCCCCTTTTTGATGATTACAACCCAAAACAATTTTAACGAGGTCGATTTTGAAAACAAAACAGTTTTACCGGTTAAAAATAACTATCCGTTGTGAGCGATAACATTCCACGCAATATAAACACAAGGATGGGAGTATAGATTTACAAAAACATTTTTGCAAAAGCTCCCCCTATCAATATGCACAACAAGAGTAATGTAAAAGTAATCAACCACAAGCTAATAGCTTAGCTTCTACATATAGATCTTTAAGTACAAGAGCTTATAAGCTCCCCCTGTCAACAAAACATCATTAGACAAGTATATAAGTCCATCATACAACAATTGGACTAAGTATAATCCACAACATATGGCTTTAAGAAGCCATAGCTTATAGCTTCTTTCCTGAGCTTATTTTAGCTTTCATGAGCTAATAAGCTTATAACCTGTTTCTCCCCCTTTGGAATCATCAAAAAGAATGTTAGCACGATAAAAACATCATATAATCAAATCAAAGTGCGCAACTAAACCGATGTATCGAGCTAATTGAACATTGAAGCTTATAGACCAAATAGGAGGGAAAAGTCGATCATACGACTTGTAGAAGCTTATGAAAACTCATTTGATTTGCAAAAACATGATCTCTATAAATATATAAGACATTTGAAAACGAGAGAATCATGTTGGTGATGAATTTTTCATTGAAACATTTTATCGAACACTTGGCGGGCGTCAAATATTGAAAATGATATATATAGCCCTTGTAAATGTAATCAAGCCAAGTTTTTCATCACCAAAAGCAATTTTACAAATATCATCCATCAACAATTATCATGCTCAACACAAGTATATAAGAATTGCATCAAGAAATATACATATAGGCCAAGTTCTCAAGGGTTCAACCCAATTGACAAAAGGGAGTAGAATTCTTACCATTCAATCGGTAAAGACGAGCAATGATGATGATAATCGAGCTAGATAATCCCCAAAATATGACATTTATGCAACAAGACTCATTTTAAGTGAATTGTGTGTGAAAATTGCAAAGGGGTCGAAATATAGAAGAAAAACGCCAAAATGGCTAAGCCTGGAAAAACAGAAGCAATATATCTGAAAAATCAGCAGGGGCGACCGGTCCAGGGCGTTGTCGACTGGTCGGAGGTGAGGTCGACCGGTCGACCTCACTCTGATTTGATCACTGAGCAGTCTGTTCTGTAAAAGTCCGAAATTTGATCCAAAAATTCAATTTTTCGCCCCTAAGTTTTAAAAACGTGCAAAATACAAACGTAGTCCTTATTCAATATGCATTATGTCTTAATCAAGCTCGAAATGAGGTAAAAGACTCGGCGGTTAACGATTAAAAAGTCTGCGAGTTATCCTTGAGACGGAATTAAACACATCTCAAGTTTTTGTTAAACATGCAATTCTTTAGAAAAGGATATCGAATCTCAATATGTTTAGTTCGATTATGACGAACCATATTTTAATCACCGGACTTGTTATCCCGAAAAATATGAACGTTTTTGAAATTTTGGATATACAAGCTATAAGAAGAAGTGCCTTTCAAATATTTGAAAAGTTCCTTTAGCGGCACTTTAATGAGATTCGTTGGGATAGTTTTTGAAGCCGGGCATATAGACGTAAGGCATATGGAATATCGAGTCTATGGGAGTAATAAAAGTGAATGAACATACCTCGAATATATTTGTCGATCGATATGCCTTCCTCAACCTTTGTCAATCTTTACTAGGGATGGCAATGGGTCCGGGTAAGACCCGGACCCGAACCGGACCCGCCTCATTTGGGGTGGGTATGGGTCTAATAAATGGGTATGGGGCGGGTAACGGGTATTGAGTTTTAGACCCGGGCGGGTATGGGTCGGGTAATCTGGTGTGGCAGACCCGACCAGGACCGACCCATATAATTTTTATTTTAGTTTTTTATTTTTATATATAATGAATATATTGTATTATTCTTGTTCAAGGACTCTTGATTTATATATGTTGGTGTTTATTTCATAATTTATATAATATATACAAAATTATATAAATAACATAAATTTTGAGTGCACCATTTTGAGTAAAAATCGTAAAAAATTGGCCAAATATATGAAGTTGGCGGGTCTAATGGGTCTAACGGGTCTTACCCGCAAGACACGGGTATGGGTCGGGGCGGGTATGGGTCTAGATGAGGTGGGGCGGGTATGGGTATGGGTATTGTGTTTTCTTAACGGGTCGGGTCTCGGGTCCAGGCGGACCCGCCCCAGACCCGACCCATTGACATCCCTAATCTTTACATGGTAGTCATAGAGGTTGAGATGGTTCTTTCTTATTCAATGCCTCACTTCTTCTTTTGTATACTTTGAGTGTGGAATATAACCACCTTCTTGGGATTGTTGAGCTTGAAGTCCAAGGAAGAAATTAAGCTCCCCCATCATGCTCATTTCAAATTCACCTTGCATCAACTTAGAAAATTTCTTGCACAATGATTCATTATTAGCACCAAAAATAGTATTATCAACATAAATTTGCACAAGTAAACAATCTTGCCCTTTTTTAAAAAAAGAGAGTAATATAAACTTTACCTCTTTGTAAAATCATTTTGCAAAAGAAAATCTCTAAGTCTATCATACTATACACGGGTGCATGTTTTAAACCAAACAAGGTCTTTTATAAAAATCATTTTGCTTAAAAATTTTCAAACCTCGGTTGTTGTTTTTTTTATAGACTTCTACTTGAATAAAACCATTTTAGAAAATTGGATTTAACTTCCATTTGGTAAAGCTTGAAATTTTCTTGAAACAAGAATGGACAAGTAGAATGCGAATAGCTACAAAAAAACATGCTACGAGTGCAAATGTATCATCAAAATTAATATCTTCTTTTTGGCATTACCTATGAGCTACTAACCTTCCCTTGGTCATCAAGCTTGTTCAAAATACCAAAAATTTCTGCAAAATATTAGCAAGATATCTTTGCACACAAGCATAGTAATATCGAATAATAGAGACATTATAACAAGTAACACATACTTGTTTGATACATGTTTTTATCTTAATTTTGATGATTTTATTTTATCACCAAAACAATGTTTTTAAAGGTTGTCCAAATACTCCTAAATATTTTAAAATGGTTTTAATATTTTCCGGAGTATTTCCCCTAGTTTATTTTTAATAATAATGGACGACACTTTTAATGATTTTATATCAAATGATTTTTTACTCCTAACAAGATTTCTAAATGTTGTCTAAATACTCCCGATTGGTTTAAACTGTTTTTACTATATTTTCGGAGTATTTCTTGTGTTTTATTTTCGACTAAAATTGGACAACTTTTCTGTCTCGTGGTCGACCGGTCGCCCTATAGGGCAACCCGTACCTGAAGATGTTTTTAGAAACAGAAAATGAGACGGATGAAATTTTGGTCAGTCGACCGACCATGCCCCGGTCGACCGGTACTGCAAGTTAGCGATGAAACATATTGAATTTTTCCAACAAAATAGATGAGGGGACCGGTTGAGGCAGTCGACCGGTCGAAGCCTCGTCGACCAGGTCGCTGTTGTAATTTTCAAAGTGTTCTTATTTCTCTTATTTAAATGCGGCCTGGTGCATCTATGTATTGACAACAAAAATATGACCGTTTGACAGCAGACACATTTCCTTAAATTGTGGGATTGATTTCTAACAGCTATATTCTTGATTTTAATTGTATTTTTCTGTAGATTTTCAATCCCCAAGAGGAGCCTATGCTTGATCAATCATCTCCTATAAATAGAGGAAGTTTTGGAGCAACCAATACAACAATTGAGATACAACACAACAAGATATATACTTCAAGCAAATACTTGGTCTTTCATTGTTATTATTCTTGTTGTAAATTTGCCTAGCTTATCACTTTCACATCTTTGAGGTCTAGGCTATTCTTGATTACACTTCGCACTCAAATTGTAATATTCATTATTGAGTTGTAATCTTGATTTTTGGTTATCATTCAAACACAAGATATCCTTGTGAGTGTTCTTGTGGTAAGAACACACTTGGATGATCTAGGTGATAGGTGAAGAAGATTGTGGTAATCTTCTTATTGAGGTGTTGAAGAATTTGGTATTCTTCAAGGTTGAAGATTGTGGTAATCTTCACAAGGTGCCGTTGAAGGAAGATTGTGGTAATCTTCAAAGGAGATTGTGGTAATCTCCAAAGGTGGTGTTGAAGAAGAGTGTGGTGCTCTTCAAGGTGTTGTAAGTTGAATTTGTATTAATTTTGGTAATTAATAAAATTCTTTTTCTTTTCGAAATCCATCCCTGGATATCTTTGGGGTGGTAGAGGATTAGCCCTAGGTGGGTTGAACCTCTTTAAATCGACGTGTGTTGTTTACATTCCGCACCTTAATTATTGTGTTTGAGCATTCGATTACAAAAAGAGGGCGAAATCGAAAGATGGAGATAATCTATTCACCCCTAGATTATCGTAGCGCTGGATTTACAATACTATGCTTTCAAACAAATCATCAAGAGTTCAATAAGACATGTAAGTTCAAATAAACATAGAAAGCTATATAAGGTCTCTTTTGAAATTTGAAAATCCGAGAGCATATAGTTGAGACCTCATTTAAAAGAAGCATTTGAACAAGAGTTTTGATAAGAATGAATATGAGCAATCAAATGCATAATTTTGAGAAGAGGATAAAAGTTCAAATGTTTTATCAAAACAAATATGATCCTTTATAAGTCTCGGATAAAACATGCTTTATAGAATAGTGCCTTTCAAAAATCGGAAAATCCTCTTAATGACACTTATATGAAATACTTTGAAATAACTTGAAAGACAAGCACATAGACATGTGGCAAAAATATATCGAGTCTATAGGGTGAATACCAATGATGAGCGTACCTCGATAGTTTAATCATCTCTTGAAGAGGATGAGAAAATATATATCCTACACATATCTTAAACAAGTATAGCACAAAACGAACATGATACAAGTGGGCTAAAACAATAAAAGATATCACAAGTAAGCTCATGCCATAAAAATCCATAAGAGATTATAAAACAATTAAGTCTAAGCAAATACACAAGAGTTTAATAAGCATCATACAAGGTCTCCTTTTTCAAAAAAATTTAAAACCACAAATATATATTGAATACCTTAATTTTAAAATTATGAAAACTCATTTTGCAATTTAGACACAAATAAAAAACATGCAAAAAAAAATGCATATTTAAATAGAGAGATACGGTTTACTAATTTCGCCATTTCCATGGGTTGTGCCGTTCCCATTGTTGATGATATTTTCTCCTTTGAAAATCATCTTGTTGATGATGGCTTCTCCAATTGCTCCATCTCCAAGGATTGTATCCTTCCCTTTGTTGATAATATTTCCTTCTTGGAAATTCATTTTGGTGGTATCTTCTTCTTTGATCAAATGAAATGGTCATTTGATGTCTTCTAGGCGGTATGAATTTTCCTTGATTATTGTTCCGCCGGGTACCTAATATGACATTGTTTTGTGGTACCCTCAAGTGTTTGGGTCCTTTGGGATTAGTCTTGAGACTTTTAGGTCTCCAAAAATAATTAGAGCTATTTCTAGCTCGACAAGTATTTACCGTATGACCCTTTTTACCGCAATAAAAACAAGTAACAAGTTTAGGAGCATAATGACCAACATACATAGGCACTTGATTTCTTTTCACATAATTATCAATACTAGGCTTATGATCAAGTCCTTGTTTCAATTTATCATAACTATCAACAATATTGATCATTTTATAGGTACTCAAGTTGGATTTAGATAAAAAAAATTCATGCAATTAATATCTTCAACAAGAGTACTATTTTCTTTTTCAAGGATTCAAACCTTATCAAGAGTGGTGGTGTGAGCACATGATAGTGATTCATAGGAGGTAAATAAATTATCCTTATCATTTTTCAAAATATTGAATTCCTTTTTCAAATTTCTGTACTTAACAAGTAAACTTTGGAATTCATTTTGAAGGTCATCAAAATCATTTTGCAAATCACTATAATCATTTTGTATAACAATATCATAGGAAGTAGAGGTTTAAGACATACCTCGTTTTTCTTCTTGATGCCCATAAAACATTGTTCGTAAACACCCTTTCTCGCTTGCTTGAATATTAATGCAAAAATAAGATATTAAAATAGAAATACTCAGAAGAATGCTTGAAAATACGGAATAATAAAATCTTACTTCTTTTGAAAAACTTTGCAGCGGAATTAAATGTTAATAACTAGAATAATTACTTGTCCAAAAATATTCATTCTGAAAATAAAACGACATTCGACATTTAATAAACTAAAGAGTCAAACTTTATAAAAATAAGAAAAACTAAAAGACGTGAAATCATGAAAGACGTGGGTTTTAGTCAACGCTTTCTTATGCCATCTCCTTCCTCATCTGGGTTCTCATCTGAAAATATTAAACATTCGTGGAATGAGCTAAAAGAAGCTCAACAAGTAACCTCGTGCATGAATGCATGTCTAATGCAATATATTACATTTATAACTTTGTAAACCCTTATGTTTCCTTTACTTAAAACCTTTCACATTCATACTTAAAGCATTGTCTTTCTTTTCGTAAAACGTTCTTAGGACGCGAGCTCACTTGGTAACACATTGTTCTAATCGGTCGCGATGGACCTTGTTATTTGGAACCCGATTAACATTTTGCCCGAAGGCACATTTCCATTCGTTTTGCCCGAAGGCTCATTTCCATTCATTTTGCCCGAAGGCCCTTTTCCTTGAACATTAACATTAGCCGCAAGCGGCACATTGTCGGAACGCCGGTCCCCCGCGCCCATTTCCCACTCACTCCAGCATCATAGAACAATGTGCACCCATTTCTTTAAAAATATTATTGATTATAGACCTTAAAACTTGACTTTACTTAACCTTTGTATGCTCGTGAAATGCCATGAACATACATTAGCATGATGCATGAACCTAAGTGATGCGACTTCCATTTAATACGAACATAAACATAAAGGGCATAAGCATGATAATTAAATCACATTAATTAGCAAGCACATTAAAGGTAAACATGACTTGAAGCATGTAAATGAGGATAAACCTACATTAAAGATACTCAATATTGATTGGGAAAAATCTTATATTCAGTTAGTTAGGGAAAAATCCTACGTTCAACTAGTTAAGGGATAAGCCTATATTCAAATAGTCAAGGGAAAACCCTACATTCAATTAGTTAGGAGAAAATCCTATATTCAATCAGTAAGGGAAAACCAATTAGGAAAGAACCCTATATCCTATCAATTATGGGAAAGAAACACTACATTCAGTTAGTTAAAGAAATGTCTTGAATTCCATTATTAAAAGGATTTAGCTGCCTAGTTTCTAAATCTATTAGTACATGACTGTAATCTCAATTGACTGATGGAATCAAGACTCCATTCTTTATATATTATATTAGGCAACTTTGAGATTAAATGATTCACCAATCATTAATATGTGGAACACTACCTATTATTATTAGTACATGTTTATTATCTACTAAGCGTGACTTAGGAATTCAACAACCTATCAACTGTATTTATGGGGGAATAACCAAAAGTAAACTGGAAGGGATTTTAAGATATCCGAGAATGAAGATACAAGTAGGATTACATGTTTATCTTCAGAAATACAATTCATTAAACAAATCAGAAATACAATTCATTAACCATACTAACAACGGGATATTTTTCAAAGCAATTCATTCGTAAGCACACACTGTCGTCCATCTTCAGTTAGCAACAATGACTCGCAGCCAAATAGTTAACCATGAATTGGGCAGCAAATCCAATTAACACCAATCACATGAACACATAGTAATACTAAGGCGATAAGATCAATTCACGTAAAGCTTAATAATTCTACGTGGAAGCTAAAAAGATTACTTGCCTATTCAATTTAGGGTTAGTAAATTCCTCTTTCGAATCAATCGCGTCGGGGAAGTAACCTCTTTTTCTTCTCTTTTCTCTTCTTCTCTCTTGGTCGTTTCTCTCTTCTCTCTCGCCGTCTCCTATTGTGTTCTCAATGTATGTGTTTTACGTGTCTTATATCTGTGTTTTAACCTACTCCCAATTGGACTAGGTTTAGAGTACATGAGCTTATTACTAACTTACTAACAATATGGGCCTGATTCAATATTCTAAACTAATTAAAGGTCCAATTATTTATTATAAGGCCCAATTTAATAAATTCGTAGTCCAATTAAAAAGACTCTTTTATTATCCGTAATTTAATAAATTAAATATCTAGTAAAACCATTAATAAATTTCTAATTAACCATTATTATTCCATAAAATAAACTAATAATATAATAATAAAATTCTTATTAAGGCATAAAAATCCGGGTCGTTACAGTTCGACTACTTCATAGTTGGAAGTTGTAAAAGGCTTGTTCCTTAGATTTGACCTTGTATCCCTTTGAGAAGTAGATGCTTTTGAGTTGCTCCTATCATTTGCATATACTTCATGAATGGCTTCTAATTTTTGCCATACTCCATGAGCCGATTGAATTCCTACGATATGATCAAATTCCAAATTGGTAAGTGAACAATATAAAATATTGAGAGCTTTACCATTTAAGGAGATGATTTTCTTTTCTTCATCATTGAGCTCCTTGAGAGCTTTGTAGGTGTATAGTGTGTCTTTCATCGGAATAGATTCTCCATTGATGACGATGTTCCAAATATCGAACCCGCAACCTTGTAAATAACATTCCGTTCTTTCTTTCCAAAATGTAAAATTTTTGGAATCAAATCGAGGTGGCTTGGTGGTGGAGGTGCCGGAAAGGTGAGCTTCATTCGTAGGCGACGATCGTTCCTCTTCACTCGCGATGTGAAACGAGCTTGCCAAAGAGTTTGGCTTTGATACCACTTGTAAGTCCAAGCGGCTACGATAATCTAGAGGGGGTGAATAGATTATCTCCATCTTTTCGATTATGCCCTCTTTTTCGAATCAAATACGCCAATACAAGAATAAAGGTACGGAAAGTAAACAACACATATCGATTTATAGAGCTTCACCCCACCTAGGGACTACGTGTTCTACCACCCCAGTATATCCGGGATGGATTTCGAAAAAGAAAAAGAATTTTATTAATTACCACAATTAATACAAATTCAACTTACAACACCTTGAAGAGCACCACACTCTTCTTCAACACCACCTTTGGAGATTACCACAATCTCCCTTTGAAGATTACCACAATCTTCCTTCAACGGCACCTTTGAAGATCACCACAATCTTCAATCTTGAAGAATACCAAATTCTTCAAACACCTCAAGAGTACCACACTCTTGAAACACCTATCACCTAGATCACCCAAGTGTATTCTTTCCACAAGAATACTCACAAGGATGTCTTGTGTTGAATGATGGCCAAAATCAAGATTACAACTCAATAATGAATAGTACAATTTGAGTGCAAGTGTAATCAAGAATAGCCTAGTACTCAAGAATGTGAAAGTGATAAGCTAGGCAAATTACAACAAGAATAATGACAATATAAGACCAAGTGTTTGCTTGAGTATTTCTTGTTGTGTTGTATTGTTCTCTCTTGTTGTTGTGCTTCAAACCTTCATCTATTTATATGAGATGTTTGATCATTGATAGGCTCTTCTTGGAATCTGATATCTACAAAAAAAATTGCAATTAAAATCAAGATTATAGCTGTTAGAAATCAATCCCACAATTTAGGAAAAGTCAGTCACTGCACAACGGTTAAATTTTCTTGTCAAAACTTGAGGGACCGTCACAAGACCGATCTGAGAGAAAAGAGGAACGCAAACAAAAATACATTGGTTGGCCGGTCCGGGGAGTCCGACTGTCGACCATGGGTTCGACCGGTCGCCCCCCATAGGGACCGGTCACCCTCCTATTTTGTGAGTTCTGTAACATTTTGTAATCTCTTCAGGTACCGGTCGCCCTTTTGTGCGACTGGTCGACCTCCAGGGTCTTCCAAAACGTCCCGTTTCTGTTTCAAAACCAATCTTTCTGTAATGACCCAATTTTATAAAATTAAAGTATTCTAAAAATATTTTTAAGAAAACATAAATTTATAAATTAAAGTGATCCCAATAATGATCAAAAAGTTGATTTAGAATTTTAATTCTTAGGAAAAAAATATAATGATAATAATAATAATAATAATAATATTACATCTTCCAAATTAAATATTCAACAATTGTTCCAAGCATAAACCGGAAAAATTAAAGACATAAATCTAAAATTTAGTCCGATCATAATTATTTAAAATATAGCATGATTTATTCCACCATCCACAACATCATATCTTCAGCCGGATTCCTCAACCTGAAAATCATGATAATAATAGGGGTGAGCTTCATCTCGCTCAGTAGGGATATATCTGTCAATATTTAATATAACATGAAAAGCATTCACATAATTACAAAGATAAATTCATTCATTTCCTCTTTTTCCTCTCGATCCGATTCCTCGCATATAGCATTGCGGGTTCACCCCCGAAGATACATTTGATCCCTGGACCCTTTTCATAGCCCCTAGCTTATATGAATTTATTTCCTCTTGACATTTATTTCAATCAATGAAGTACAATCACGAAACATTAAATAAAGACAAATAATATGGAAATCCCTACCTTGATAATCGCAGATATTCGATGTAGAAAAATGAACAAGAAAAAGTCCTAATCCTCGACCCTTCGTTTTCTACATTAAATAAAATTATATAATTAATATATGTAATTTTAACAAATCAAACTAATTAATGAAAGAATTTGTGAAAAATATTGAAAGAAGCTTGTGAATTTTGAATATATATATATATATATAGATAGATATATATGAAACTTGAATGATAATTAGAGAGAAAATATAATTACCCTAATTATTTGAAATTTTGGTGTAAAATTATGTATGAGATTACACCTATTTATACTAATTAATTACAACCCCTAAACATCTAACCTAAAATAGCCACTAATATCTATATAACCCCTAATCCCCTAAAATAACCCCTAAGTAACCCTTACTTTAGTTAGTGGCTATCGCATTCTACTCTCCTTAAATATAATTTCGTCCTCGAAATTCGATATCTTACCTGGAATTGAAAAACTTGGGTACTTGACACGAATCTCTTCTTGATAGGAGCTACTTTCAGAAATACTTTTTCTCCCACATCAAACTGTATATGTTTTCTCCGTCTATCAACATATGACTTTTGTCTATCTTGAGCCATCTTGATTCGATCTTGTATCATAGCTATCTTCTCAACAGTTTGCCGAATTAATTCAGGCCCCAACTTCGCCAACTTCGCTCCAATATAATGGTGATCTACATTTTCTTCCGTACAACGCCTCGTATGGAGCCATCCCAATAGTCGCTTGATAACTGTTGTTATAAGCGAATTCCACCAAAGGTAATAATGTTTCCCAATTACTTCCTAAGTCGAGCACACATGCTCTCAACATATCTTCCAATATTTGTATAGTCCTTTCAGACTGCCCATCTGTTTGTGGATGATAAGCCGTACTAAAGTTTAGCTTTGTTCCCAAGGCACTTTGTAGACTTTTCCAAAACTTAGAAGTAAAACGTGTACTCTGTCTGAAACAATTGACACGGGAACTCCATGAAGTCTTACTATCTCCTTAATATAAATTTGTGCATATCGCTCCATACTTGAACGTCATTTTAATCGGTAGAAAATGAGTGACTTTGTTAACCGATCTACTACAACCCAAACTGCGCTTGTTTCCCTTTCTTGATGGTGGAAGTCCTACCACAAAATCCATAGTTATGTGCTCCCATTTCCATTCGGAATGTCAAGTGACTTGAGCAAACCGGATGGTCTTTGGTGTTCGGCTTTAACTTGCTGACAAGTCAAACATTTTTCCACAAAAATTGCAATATCTCTTTTCATACTTTGCCACCAAAATACTTCTCTTAAATCTCGATACATTTTTGTACCTCCAGGGTGAGTTTGTACGCTCGTCGTAAATGCAGTGAGCTTCTTCGAGAATTTCTTTTCTAAGCTCTTCTTCTTTAGAACGCATAATCTCCCTTCATAAGTCAAAGTACCGTCATTTGTTATAACAAATCCTTTTACATTTCCTTCCCGAGCTTTTTTTTTCATTTTGCTCAAAAATTTATCTCGAGGTTGAGCTTCTTTTATCTTCTCTCTCAAAGTAGGTTGCACCACCAAAGATGCTAGTACTATTTCTGTGCTTTTTGGTGGTACCACTACTTCAATTCTCATCCTGGCAAATTCTCTCACAAGATGTTCTTGTTCAGATATCAAGCTTGACATTTCTCCTTTTGTTTTACGACTTAATGCATCGGCTACAACATTAGCTTTACCGGATGATAGGCGATAGTGCAATCATAGTCATTCACCAATTCCAACCACCTTCTTTTGCCTCATGTTTAGCTCTTTTTCGAGTAAACAAATATTTCAAACTTTTGTGGTCAGTGAAGATTTCACATTTCCCTCCATATAGGTAATGGCGCCAGATCTTTAATGCATGCACTACTGCAGCTAACTCTAGGTCATGAGTAGGATAGTTTAACTCATGTGGCTTTAGTTGTCTTGAGGCATAGGCAACCACTTTACCATGTTGCATTAGTACGCATCCCAAACCTTGTTTTGATGCCTCACTATAAATAACAAAATCTTTAGTGGGGTCGAATTGTTAATCTTGATGCGAGTTAGCCTTCGCTTCAACTCCTGAAAGCTTTCTTCGCATTTTTCATTCCATTGGAACTTCTCCCCTTTTCTTGTCAATCGAGTCATAGGCGCAACTATATTTGAGAATCCTTCAATAAATCTCCGATAATAGCCTGCCAAACCTAGAAAACTGCGAACTTCATTCGCATTCTTAGGTGCACTCCATTCGTTGATTGCTTCAACTTTAACCGGGTCCACTTCAATTCCTTGAGCAGTGATTACATGTCCAAGAAACACCACTCGATCTAACCAAAACTCACATTTCTTGAATTTCGCATATAACGTTTCCTCGCGAAGTGTTTCCAGCACTATTCTTAAGTGCTCAGTATGTTGTTCTCTATTCTTTGAATATATAAGTATATCATCTATAAAGACTATGACGAATTGGCCTAGATACGGATGAAACACTCTATTCATCAAGTCCATGAATACTGCTGGTGCATTACTTAACCCAAATGGCATTACTACAAACTCATAATGTCCATATCGAGTTCTAAATGCTGTTTTCGGAATATCACTCTCTTTAATTTTTAACTGATGATATCCGGATCTCAAGTCAATCTTAGAGAAAGTGCTGGCACCTCTCAATTGATCGAACAAATCTTCAATCCTCGGTAGCGGGTACTTGTTTTTCACTGTGAATCGATTAAGTTCTCTATAATCGATACACATTCTAAGTGACCCGTCTTTTTTTTTACAAACAGAACTGGTGCTCCCCACGGTGATACACTAGGTCTAATAAATCCCAAATCCAAAAGTTCTTGTATTTGCTCCTTTAACTCTTGTAACTCCTTTGGCGCCATCCTATAGGGTGCCTTAGATATAAAAAAAGTCTTTGCCCAGTACCAAATCTATTCCAAATTCAACTTTGCGTCCGGAGGAATTCCCGGCAAGTCTTTTGGAAATACATCCAAAAATTCTTGCACAATTGGTACGTCATTAGGTGTCACTTCGGTTGTCGAGGTATCTACTAAACTCACTAGATATCCTTGACAATTTTTCTTTTTCAATATCTTTCTTGCCTTCATTGCCGATATCACTCGTGGTACTGCCTTAGACTTAATCCCATAGAATTTTATCTCATCATTTCTGGCGGTTTGAATATTATCTCTTTCTCGTGACACTTAATGTGCCACTTTGATATCTACTAAGCCAATTCATACCTAAGATTACGTCAAAATCCTTCATCTTAATTATGTATAGATCGGCTTTAAGATATTTTCCCCTATATTCACTTCAACATCCTTATTTTTGAATCGGTTGTTATTGAATCTCCGGATGGCGAGCTAACCTCAAGGGGTTCACTTACTCTAGCACTCTTATGTCCTAATATATCATGAAATTTGGCGATAAAAACGAATGTGTGGCACCGGTGTCGAAAAGTACAAGAAGCGGTATTCCGGAGATGGTTAGCATACCCGACATCGTGCTCGGATTCGATCGGCTTCTTCCCCGAGTCATAGCATACATTCGAGCTCTACCTCCGGATGTTTGTTCTCTTTTCTTTCCGCTTTCGACTTTTAAAAGAGGACAATTAGAGACTTCATGTCCTGGCTTCTTACACTTGAAGCATTTTCCTTGTCCATAAACATTCTCCAAAATGATTCTTCTTGCATTTTGGGCAAGTTGCTGTCTGCTTTGCGTAGTTGGACGTGCATTTCCATCGGTTTTTATCATTTTATTTTGATTTTGATTTTTATTATGTTTTGCCCCGTCCCATTTTCTTTTCTCAGGTAAAACAACCAACTTTTGCTCCTCTTCGTCCCCAGCAAAACTTGCTTCCACCTCATGAGCCCTTCTCACCATCACCGAGTACTCCAAATCTCCTTGAGCAGATAATATTCCTGATAGTTGTGCTCGAAGTCCCCTTCTGAACCTCAGAGCCTTTTTCAAATCAGTATCCACTAGGTGTGGAGCAAAACGACTTAGTTGATTGAACTGTCTCTCATACTCTGTGACAGTCATGTTTCTTTTTTTAAAGTTAAGGAATTCTGTCTCCTTCTTGTCCCGATATGATTGTGGGAAAAACTTTTCCATTACAATCATTTTGAACTCATCCCATGTTAAAGCATTTCGCTCTTCCTCGGTCTTAGTCCTCCAATACCCTTCCCACCAATGATCAACGTCTTCAGTAAGTTGGAAAGTAGCACATACGACTCTCTGTTCGTCTGTGCATCCAATAAGTCGAAAAATCCTCTCTAGCGATCGAAACCATTCTTCTACTGCTGTCGGGCCATCACGTCCGTTGAATGTGGGTGGACGATAGTGGCGAAATTGTTCCACAACTCGTGCGTTGTTGTTGTTATTGTCCCCATTGTTCTGCACACCTCTGAGTAACTCACCAATTATATCTCCAGCAGTAGCAGTGGTTTGATTTCTTGTGTTAGTGGAGTTCTCACCATTGACTTGATTTCCACGACGGGGAGCCATATTCCTAACGTCATACATAATGTATTATTATTATTTATCCCAATTTATTAATGGATTTTGCATGAAATATCTAACTTAAAATCTAAATATCATAATATAATGGTCAAATAAATTAAGATCAATTAAAGGACAACTAAGCTTTATATAATAAGGATTTATTTATCAATTATTGCAATACATAAACCCATCTATCTCTACTGATCCATGTCTTCATCTTCCTCCGGATCTTCTGGATCTTCTTCCGGATCTTCTTCCGGATCTTCTTCCAGGTTTCCTTCCGGTTCCTCATCTTCTGCCATAGCTTCATTATTCAAAAACTCAATCCATTTACGGTATAACCTGGCAGTAAATGTCCCGTAGTTGATTTTGGGTCTATCATCATGCCCATCATACTCCAATTATGAGGCATAAAGCTTTTCAGCTTTGACGTTCCAAAACCAGGGTAAGCTATCAATCACTCAACGGGAGGCAGCGCGTTCGTTTGGAGCACCGATGACATTCTTCACATTATACCACAACTGATGAATTTTTACTATATATTCTCCAATGTTATCCCCCTCCTCAATTTGATAGTTGAAATAATGATTGAGTCGGTTAATGGGATGATTCGGACCCCAGTATATCCGGGATGGATTTCGAAAAAGAAAAAGAATTTTATTAATTACCACAATTAATACAAATTCAACTTACAACACCTTGAAGAGCACCACACTCTTCTTCAACACCACCTTTGGAGATTACCACAATCTCCCTTTGAAGATTACCACAATCTTCCTTCAACGGCACCTTTGAAGATCACCACAATCTTCAATCTTGAAGAATACCAAATTCTTCAAACACCTCAAGAGTACCACACTCTTGAAACACCTATCACCTAGATCACCCAAGTGTATTCTTTCCACAAGAATACTCACAAGGATGTCTTGTGTTGAATGATGACCACAATCAAGATTACAACTCAATAATGAATAGTACAATTTGAGTGCAAGTGTAATCAAGAATAGCCTAGACCTCAAGAATGTGAAAGTGATAAGCTAGGCAAATTACAACAAGAATAATGACAATATAAGACCAAGTGTTTGCTTGAGTATTTCTTGTTGTGTTGTATTGTCCTCTCTTGTTGTTGTGCTTCAAACCTTCATCTATTTATAGGAGATGTTTGATCATTGATAGGCTCTTCTTGGAATCTGATATCTACAAAAAAAAATTGCAATTAAAATCAAGATTATAGCTGTTAGAAATCAATCCCACAATTTAGGAAAAAGCTGTCTGCTGCACAACGGTTAGAATTTTGTTGTCAAACTTGAGGGCGACCGATCGTGCACTGATACAGAGAAAAGAGGAATGCAACAAAAATACATTGGTTGACCGGTCCAGGGGAGGTCCGACCGGTCGACCATGGGTTCGACCGGTCGCCCCCCATAGGGACCGGTCACCCCTCCTATTTTGTGAGTTACAGAACATTTTGTAATCTCTTCAGGTACCGGTCGCCCTTTTGTGCGACCGGTCGACCTCCAGGGTCTTCCAAAACGTCCCGTTTCTGTTTCAAAACCAATCTTTCTGTAACGACCCAATTTTATAAAATTAAAGTATTCTAAAAATATTTTTAAGAAAACATAAATTTATAAATTAAAGTGATCCCAATAATGATCAAAAAGTTGATTTAGAATTTTAATTCTTAGGAAAAAATATAATGATAATAATAATAATAATAATATTACATCTTCCAAATTAAATATTCAACAATTGTTCCAAGCATAAACCGGAAAAATTAAAGACATAAATCTAAAATTTAGTCCGATCATAATTATTTAAAATATAGCATGATTTATTCCACCATCCACAACATCATATCTTCAGCCGGATTCCTCAACATGAAAATCATGATAATAATAGGGGTGAGCTTCATCTCGCTCAGTAGGGATATATCTGTCAATATTTAATATAACATGAAAAGCATTCACATAATTACAAAGCAAAGAAATTCATTCATTTCCTCTTTTTCCTCTCGATCGGCGATTCTGCATATAGCATTGCGGGTTCACCCGAAGATACATTTGATCCCGGACCCTTTTCATAGCCCCCTAGCTTATATGAATTTATTTCCTCTTGACATTTATTTCAATCAATGAAGTACAATCACGAAACATTAAATAAAGACAAATAATATGGAAATCCCTACCTTGATAATCGCGAGATATTCGATGTAGAAAAATGAACAAGAAAAAGTCCTAATCCTCGACCCCCTTCGTTTTCTACATTAAATAAAATTATATAATTAATATATGTAATTTTAACAAATCAAACTAATTAATGAAAGAATTTGTGAAAAATATTGAAAGAAGCTTGTGAATTTTGAATATATATATATATAGATATATATGAAACTTGAATGATAATTAGAGAGAAAATATAATTACCCTAATTATTTGAAATTTTGGTGTAAAATTATGTATGAGATTACACCTATTTATACTAATTAATTACAACCCCTAAACATCTAACCTAAAATAGCCCCTAATATCTATATAACCCCTAATCCCCTAAAATAACCCCTAAGTAACCCTTACTTTAGTTAGTGGCTATCACACTTTCAAACACGGGATGTTCGGTTGAACACGAGACAAAAATATTGTAGGTCCCAAGGGGTGTAAGTGTAAGGTTTAGAAGGGGGGTTGAATAAACCTTACCAAATTTTCGATTTAGTCCTTTTAAATCTACAGAGTTGATTCTACACAATGTCCTTGATGGACAAATCGAATTAGTCACTTTCGAGAGTTAATCTCTCAACAGATTCAATTGAGTGTTGATGGAGTAACTCACCTGTTGGCTATAATTTAACTCAACTGTGGTTTTATTTTCAAATAAGACTTAACACCCTTAAGTTTGATTATGCAAGATTTTAGAGCTTGATTTAGTACTTATAAATTATCGGTGGATAGCAAATTTATCAAAGATATAAGCGATTAATAATGCAAGAATTAAAGTCTTTGAAAAGTAAATGACACAATGAAATTTTTATAGAGGTTCGAAGATGGGGTAATTCTTCTACTCCTCTCTTCTCCAACTCCTGGAGGAATCCACTAAGTAATGATCGGGTTACAAAGTGGTAAAGTCCGGATACAAGTCTTGATCACAACAAATTTACTTGATCCTTCGGGACTCGATCCGAGACGCCTTGATCACTCACCGCTTCTCGTGCGACTCGGCTTCTTCTTCACGGGGCGGTTGCGCTTGCTACTACAACTCACTTGCTCAAGCTCTTTGGATTTGATCACGAAGCCCTCCAAAAGCTTAAGACTTGGTTCGACCTTTTGAACCTTCCTACAATCCTTCCCGGAATGTAGACCCTTTTTTTCGATATTTTCCTCTTCAACTGGTTGAAGTTATCTTTCCTTCACAGGTGAGTGTTGGATTGATGTACTTCGTAATGTAGGCTTGAGGATTGAGAATGTTTCGATTTTACGATATGTTTGTTTATCTCACATGTGTGTCATCTTTTTTTTTCTCAAACAAACTCCTCACCTTTTATAGTGAACTTTCAAAAATTTGCCCGTTGAAGAGATAGGCTTATTTTTGAAAGTCACTTTTGGTCGTTGGCTTGCGCTTCTTGGAATTGCCATTTCCTCGTATGAATTGTTCTTTCACTTTTTCGAGTTACGACACGGTGTGGTGCTTCCCATTGGTTCATTCCTTTTGCACGCTTACCGGGCACTCCGAGAAAGGTGGTATGGAGATATTACTTGTTTAAGTAAATCTCTTGATTTACGTGCAACGGTTCTTTTTGGCGATTATCTCGACTTGTGCATTTCCTTGCTTTCCCAGGTGACTTAGAGTCGAACTTCCAATCATGGATGTCTCTTCATCACTTCAACTTGAGACTTGGCTTTTCTTGAGTTGACTTGGTGATGCTCCACTGTTGCATTTGTTTGCTTCTCCCGATAGAGTTCCCTGTCTACTCTTCTTTGCCATACTCACTTGTCTCGCATGTGAGTCTTCCTTCGTCTTGATTTGTCTTCTTGCATGTTAGGGCGTGGCGACTTAACTCGGCTTGCGGCTCTATTTATTACAATGCATTTTAAAACAAGAATTGGGGTGCCAACTTTCTATTCTAAGTTTTACATGGCATTCATCAAAATCTAAACAATAAAATTCCTAACAATTTCCCCCTTTTTGATGATGCCAAAACTTAAATCATTTAAAAATGCAAACAACAAAGATACATACTGAGATAGTGTATTGACATAGAATGTATCGCGAGAATAGATCTGTTTATTGATCATATCATTCACTGTTCTTTTACACAATTTACAAGGTGTATCGAGCACATATTTGTCTACACCGAAAATAAAGAATTTATAGCTTTATTACGGAAGACTTACATTGTATGTATTTACATGATAAAGTACACGAAGGGTTGGACATCAACACTTCATCTCCTTGTTGTCTCCTTCTTTCATCTTGATTAGCATCTTCTTCTCTTCTTCTCTTTTTCTCGTCGTCACCGCTTTCTTTTTCTTCTCATATGCTTTCTGGCGCTTCATCTCTTCTTATTCTTTCCCCTCTCTCCTCCCATAGCCGAGTTTGTCTCTTGTTTTCTTCTTCTAGTCTTTTTGCATACTCGGCGTTAGTTTTAGCCACTTTCAAATTTGCCACTTGGTCAAGCCCACCCAATAGATCCCTCATTTCTTTCTGGATCTACGTATTCAATATTCTTGGGCGAGAGGCTGGGTGCAAGCTTCTTCCTCCACTACGCTCTTCTTCCTCTACCTCGGGCGTATCTTTGTCTTGGGGTCTTCTTCTTTCCAAAAGTGAGTGACCGGCGAGTGACCAGAGAGGATCGCGGTTGTCTGTTGCTGTCGCCTTCTTCACATAACGTGAGACCCTTTTCCCGACAGTGCCAAGCTTGAGCCATAGACATATTTGCAAAGTATCCCTCGAGTCGAGCGTCTTAAATTCATCAACTGATCGTGGCTCGTCCCGACATCCGAGATGGCATAGGTGTCTCTGTCTCTTTGGAATGCCTCCGTGTTCTTTCAAGATGTTCATGACTCGGGCATCCATTCTTCCTTCCACTTCCTTCATCCCTCGCTTCAATTATTTTCTCTTATCACCATAGATACAAAGTGTTGGAGTGGCGAGTCACGAGGAGTTTGTCAACGATAATATCACCGTGATGTAACCTTGTTGGGGGTTTGTGCAATCATCAATGTCACATCTGTTGATCCTTCCCCCTCAACAAGCTTTCATTTCTTCTCGTTTTAAGACTTCCTCAAAGTCATAATCACCGAAACAATGGTGTCGATGGAAGAACAGGAGCTGGTTTGTGATAGCGTGCTTGTTCGTTTCGACTCTTCGTGGAGTTCTCGTATCTCCAAGTGAAAATGGGAAAGATTCTACAAAAGATTCCTCACCGCCAACCGGATGCTTCGATGATGAGCGGTGCGCGTGAAGTCCTTTTGGGAATCGATCTGCTGCAGCTTGAGGAGCTGTGCGGTGGTCTCTTGTTGATTGGGTTACATTGTGAAGTAGACTCCGGCTTGGCTGAGCCTCCTCAAATTGTCTTAATGCCGTTGGTCTCAAATGATTTTTCCATTTGATCGTCTCGGCTTATCGAAGCGTCATCGGACGATGATGAGATTTCCATTGGTGGCTCATCATCAAAATTAAAGGTTTGACGAGTAGTCTTGGGATCGACTTGCTCGTGCTTGGAACATCCGCACTGAGTCTTTTGGATTTGTCATGGGGGGATGACTCGGCTTTTCTTCGCCTTCCGATCCCCGGAAAAGTGACATCGGGGTTGTCCTGGGAATCATGAAGTGCGCGATCTCCTTCCGGATGTGTCGATGATAGCGGGAGGATGTTCTCTACTTCAGCTTTTTTACCCCGGGAAGTCTCAACCTCCGTGGGCCTTCATTACCTCCCGGCCCGGTCTCTCTGGCTGCAAGCTTTCGTCCACCCTTTCGACAGTGTCACTGTCTTAGGGTCTTCTACGATGGCATCCATTGAGTCTCAACCCCATGGATTGCACTTTCATCGCCAGTGTTAACTCCCGGGGCTATTCCTTCATCGTGCCTCGACGCATCGCGCGTCATTAGCCTTCGAGTGCGGTTGGCACCTCACCGAGACGATGCATCCTCGCCTGGAGCTTAAGTTGATGGCAACTTCTTTGTTCTTCTTGCGTTTGTAATTTCTCTCCTTCGCCTCCTTGATTCTTTGTGGAGTCATCTGGCAGATCCTCCGACCTAGCTGCAAAGTGGAGGGATTTTTCCCCTCGGTGGCGCGCACCCGAGTGACTTGGAATGGGGTCACTCATCTCCAAACTCCCGTTTCGATTGATTGTTCAGTTGTTAGGCAGGTGGTAGCACACCTTCAATAGGGGTTGGCTCGATCGGGGTCCCACTATCCCGGTTTCATCGCCATCTCCTTATTGCCTTCTTCCGAGTGAGTGGGAAGTGGTGGCAAAGAACAACAGATGGCGATTTGGTTGGACCACTCCCATTGGATCAATTTCAGCCGTGTTCGAGGACTCTCCTGGTCCTCCATCAATCTTTGCTCGTGAAGGATTCGGACTCGTGCAATGCTTGCTGCATTTGTAACTCTTACGTGGCGGCGCGGCATTCTCCGGTTCCTCATCACCGCCGGAGAAGACATCAAGGAGAGGATGTGTGTGTTACGTGGTGCGGAGATAGGGCGGTCTTGCCTTCTCACGTCTTGGCTTCTTCAACTTGCTTTTCTCTCTCCTTGTCCTTGTTGTAGATCCGGGATGTCTCGTGCGATTGTCTTCATCCGCAGCCAGAGCACAATAGTTAATCGAAGGAAATTTAGCGCTTCCTCTTCTTCTTCTATAAACTCAGTCGTTGGAACTGTTCCTTGACTTGCTCAATTTCCATTTCCTCCACTCACGCAGACGATTTTGGATGTCGGGTAAGGTGGAGATAGGATCATTACATCACTATCTGCTCTGGCGGTTTCTTCTTGTGTTTGGTGCGTGAACTACAACCGTGTCTTGAGTTGCCTCGTTGATCGCCTTCAGCAGACTTGGCTGTTTCATCAATTACATCCGGAGACTCTCTTCTCCAGCCTCTCCGGTATCTTCTCTAGCCGAGTGGTGGCTGAATCACCGGTTTCTCCTCGGAGCGCTTGATAATCCGTCTTCGTCTCCTAGTTTGTACTGCAGGGATTTACTGGTTCGAGACGCAGTGTCTTCGAGTCTTGTGCGGCGGGGGGGCCTTGTGTTTGTTTCGAGGAGCCGGCCGTCTTGGCTTGTCGATTCTCCTCCTTTTGATGATCGGAGAAAGGTATTTGTGAGTCCTTCTCGACCGTGCTCGAGGGGGAGACACGGTCTTGGGCGGTGACTCTCTAGCGGGGCGGTGACTTTCTTTGCGGGCGGGAGCATGTTTGGTTTTCTTTCTTTGCGGGCGTGCGATCTTAGCAACCGCGAGGGGCAGCTTTCTTCTTAGGCCGAGAGGAAACAATCGTATCTTCGGTCACCGATTCCCCTCACCGGTGTCGCTCTCTTAGCGTAAGCTCTCTTCAGCGCGCTGAGAGGTTTGCTCAATGTATGACTTTATCCCTTCATCATGAGTCTCGGCGTTCACGTAGAACGGGCGACCTCCTCCACATAGGTCATCGGATATTCCATCGCGAAAACGATTTGACCAGACGTTTTCCAATTTCTCGGCAATTTTCTTCACTAAGGTGTCGTCGGACCCCTGTTTTTCACCATCTTGTCAAAATCCACAAAAGAGAGCCGGTGTGGATTTGCTTTCCTAACTTGGTAAAGTCATAAGTTGGTGCCATTTCTCGGGATTATTTCAAGGAAAACGCAGAAAATGATTTGAAGATTGATAGGGTTTCGAGTATATTTTGCCTTTGCTTTTGAGAGAAAGAGATGAACAGTTTTTAGAAGTGTGAGAGAGAAATGGACGAAAATGGTTTAAATATGGTTTATGAAAGGGCGTGCGGGTGGTTTTGAATTGTGGTCGAAATCAACGGCTTGGATTTCGCACGCTTATTGAGCATTTCATGTCTCGTATTTAATGCGGCACATTTATATCCAATCATAAGCTTGGTGTGCGGCTTTTTATGTCTGTACACATCATCATTATGTTGACGTATTCCTTAAAACATTCCCGCTTAGTCAAAACGATCGCATTTTTGTCACTTTGCTCATAAGTTATTCAAACATCTCTTAGCCGATTTAACTCTACTTCTCACGATTCTCTTAGCGACTCGGCTATCACCGACTTCGGTGTAGTCTTCCGTCTTTTCCGTCTGGTGATTCTTGGTGATTTATTTCTGTTTTCGACTCTTTTTCACCCCCTTTTCTGTTCCATTTCTCTTCTTTGATTCTTACGTATCTCGACTTAGTTCAATTAGCCCCAACTCATGTTTGAGTTCTTCAAATCTTGACTCACATAATGGTTTTGTGAAGATGTCGGCTAGTTGTTTATCGGTTGAGATATATTCCAGATGATGTCCTTCTTTTCAACATGATCTCTTATGAAATGATATCGACATCAATATGTTTTGTTCTTGAGTGCAACACGGGATTTTGAGTGATTGCAATTGCACTTGTGTTATCACACATGATTGGAATTTCTTTTTCTTCAACTTCATAGTCTCTCACCGCTATCTCATCCATAGAACTTGGGCACAACAAATGCCGCAACTATGTATTCTCGCCTCAAATTTGTAGAGGTGGCTATTGAGTTTTGCTTCTAAAACCAGAAATTAGTCTGTTTCTAGCATTTGACATGTGCTGAAGTGCTCTTCCTGTCCACTCTGCATCCAAAGATAGTCGAATCAATAGCCAATTAGCTTGAATCCACCTTCCTTTGGATACCACAGCCTACTTCTTGGCTTCCTTTCAAGTATCTCAATATTCTCTTTAGTCTTTGTCATGTGGCTCTCTTTTGGAGCAGATTGAAATCTTGCACATACACCTACATCAAAGGTGATGTCCTGCTTGCTAGCCGTGAGATAGAACAATGATCCAATAAGTGCTCAGATCTTGTTTGATCTACATGCTTGCCATCTGCATCCATGTCCATTTTGACCGATGTGTTCATTGGTATTTTTCTGAGAAGACTTCTCCTCCATACCAAACTTCTTCATTAAATCTCTGGTGTATTTTGTTTGACTTATGAAGGTTCCATCCTTCAATTGTTTCACTTGGAGTCCAAGGAAGAATGTCGGCTCTCCCATCATGCTCATTTCAAATTTACTTTGCATGAGGTTTGAAAATTTTTCACACAACTCTTTGTTAGTGGATCCAAAAATGATGTCATCCACATATATTTGAACAAGCGATACAATCTTCTTGTCTTGAATTAAAAAAGTGTTCTATCTACTTTTCCTTTTGTGAATCCATTTTCGATTAGGAATTGTGACAGGGTATCATACCATGCTCGGGTGCCTGTTCAATCCATACAGGGGCTTTCTTGAGTTTGTATACCTTGTCTCCAAGAGTCTTCTCGCTCAAATCCTGGAGGTTGTTCAACATACACTTCTTCTTCCAATAAACCGTTTAGGAATGCACTTTTTACATCCATCGATATACAATGAAATTCTTGTGAGTGCGTAGGCAAGAAACATCCTTATAGCTTCCAATCTTGCTACGAGGGGCAAATGTTTCATCAAAATCTATCCCTTCTTCTTGGCAATATCCTTTGGCTACTAGTCTTGCTTTGTTTCTTACCACGTAACCTTCCTCGTTCATCTTATTTCGAACACCCATTTGGTTCCAATAACATTTTGATGTATGGGTCTTTGCACTAATTCCCATACTTTATTTCTCTCAAATTGATTCACTCTTCTTGCATAGCTTGAATCGAATGTGTGTCATCCAATGCTTGTGACACATCTTTGGACTCTATTTGCGAGATGAAGCATGTGAACATGGCTTCTTGTTGAGTTCGGATCTTGTCTTGACACCTTCTCTTATATCTCCAATGACAAGTTACGTGGATGGTCTCTCCCATCTTACATCGGTTGGAGTAAGTTAGCTAGATTGATCGACTTGCATTTGTGTTGTTGTGGTCGGCTCTCGTAATCACTTAGCCGCAAATTTTCCAAATTGTTTTGAGATTCACTATCTCATCTTCTTCCCTCAATTGATAATTCCAGCTTGACTTGAGCATAGGGACTCTTCAGTATGGTTGGATGATTCAACTTATCAAATGACTCTTCAATGTCTTCTCCATTTACATTGGGCTCATCGAATACTACATGAATGGATTCCTCTCAGAACCATAGTTCTTTTGTTGAGTATCCTGTATGTTAGTCCAAGTGGCTACGATAATCTAGAGGGGGTGAATAGATTATCTCGGTTTTTCAGATTTTGCCCTCTTTTTCGAATAATCAACCAAAGACGAGAATGTAAATGCGGAAATAAAACAACAACACTCGTCGATTTAAAGAGGTTCAACCCACCTAGGGCCTAATCCTCTACCACCCCAAGATCTCCGGGATGGATTTTAAAAAGAAAGAAAAGATTTTATTAATTTACAAAAATTAATACAACACCTGAGGATTACCACAACCCTCCTTCACCACTTTGAGGATTACCACAATCCTCTTACACCACCTTGAGGATTACCACAACCCTCTTACAACACCTTGAGGATTACCACAACCTCTTACAACACCTTTGAAGATTACCACAACCTTCAAACACCTATCACCTAGATCACCCAAGTGTATTCTTACCACAAGAATACTCACAAGGATGTCTTGTGTTGAATGATGACCAAAATCAAGATTACAACTCAATAATGATTGATACAATATGAGTACAAGTGTAATCAAGAATTGAAAGCCTAGACCTCAAATTTGTGCAAGTGAAAGTGCTTAGGCTAATACAACAAGATATATGAAAGTGTTTGCTTTGTATGCTCTTTGCTTGTATATTGTGTTGTGTCTTGTTGCTTGAATGAAGCCTCTATTTATAGGAGAGGTCTTGGCTTTGATTTCAGACATTGGCTCTCCTTGGGGAGTGATTTGCTTTAAAAGAAACCATTTAAAATCATCAATATAGCTGTTAGAAATCAATCCCACAAAATAGGGAAAAGTCATGCAAAACGCACCGGATAGTTTCTTTGTCAAACATGGGGTTCGGCCCGGTCCGTTGAGAGATAAGATTGAAATTGAATTCTGCGACTTTTTACACAGGGGGACCGGTCGAAGGGTGCGGCCGTGCCGCCACTTGCACCGATTGCCGCCAGCGTTTTTAAAGCAGAGAAGTCGGAACAAAATCCAACTTGCGGTGCAATTAAAAGTCGCTCACCGGTCGGCCGACCGGCGACCACACCGTCGCCCACCTGGTCGACGGCCGTTCCGCCCATTTTTTTCTTACGTCCCATTTTCTGTTTCAAAACTCAACTCAGTGCGGGTTGCCCTATAGGGCGACCAGGTCGAGCCTGAAACAAAAGTGTTGTCCAATTTTAAATCGAAAATAAACTCCAAGAAATACTCCTAAAAATAGTAAAAACATTTTAGATCGATCGGAAGTATTGGGACAACATTTAGGGACATTGTTTTGGTATAAAAACCATTTGAACAAAATCATCAAAATCATGATAAAAACATTTATCTAACAAACTCCCCTTTTTGATGATTACAAACCAAAACAATTTTCAAGAGGACGATTTCGAAAAACAAAATAATTTTCCTAGGTTTAAGAGTAAACTATCCGTTTTAAAAACATTTTACAAAAGCTCCCCTATCAACAAGCACATTAAGAAGAAATATTGCATAAGCTAGAAGCACAAGCTTTTACAAAATAAACAATAACTTCATGAGCTTAGAAGCTCCCCTGTCACAAATACTTAATGTCCATGCAAACAAGTCCATAAAACAACTATTGGACTAAGTTTTCTTCACAACTTATGGCCTAAACAAGCCATAGCTTATAGCTTCTATTTCGAGCTTTTATTAGCTTCTTTGAGCTAACGAGCCATTTTCCTGTTTCTCCCCCTTTGGAATCATCAAAAAGAATGTGAGGACAATAAAACATCATACAAATATATCAAAGTGCGCCAAAGAGACGATTTATCAACCATTGAGCAATTTTAGGCTTAAAAACCAAGGAAAATGGGAGAAATGTATCATAAAGAGTTCATACGCTCGTTTTATTTTCCAAAACATGATCTCAATGAGTATAGAAGACTTTTGGAAGCGAAAGAATCATGTAGAAGTTGAAATTTTCATTGAAACATTGCATCGAACACATTGTGGGCGTGAAAAATAAAAAGAGTTGTATAAAGCCCTTGTAAATAAATCAAGCCAAAAATTTTATCACCAAATTATACCAATCATCATACAATACAAAGATATCAACTAAGCTCATCATGATCATAAAATAATTTCATCAAGTAATATACAAGAAAGGCCATAAACTCAGGGTTCAACCCATTGAGCAAAGTAAGGAAAATTCTTACCATTTGATCGGAAAAGATGAGCAATGATGATGATAAACATGCTATATAAGGTCCAAGAAATAAATGGAATGCATAAAAATCAATTTTGAGTGACAATAGTGTGCATTTGGCAAAGGGGACGAAAAATGGCCAAAATGAGTGAATATGTCTAATCTTTGAAGACAGAAAGATTTTAAACCAAAAAATGGCTTAGGGCGACGGTCGTGGTTGAGGGCGGCGACGTCGGCGTTGAGGGCGACCGGTTGCCCCAACCTCTTCAGCCCACCTTTGTTTGACAAAATTTTCAAAATCCGAATTTTCAACCAAAAATCCGATTTTTCGCCCTAAGTTTTAAAAACATGCAAAATGCAAACGTAGACCTCATTCAATATGCATTATGCCTAACCGAGCTCGTATTGATGCAAAAGTCTCGGAAGTTAGCGGTTTTGTAAAAATGTCCGCTAATTGATCTTGAGATGGCACAAACGATATCTCAATTTTTCGTTTTGAAACACAATCCCTTAGAAAATGATGTCGAATCTCAATATGTTTAGTACGGTTATGATGAACCGGGTTTTGAGCAATATTTATAGCGGATACATTATCACAAAAGATAGGTGCGTTTTCAAAAGAGCATTTGTAATCCGCTAAGGTTTGTTTCATCCAAAGAAGTTGAGTACAACAAAATGCGGCGGAAATATATTCGGCCGCCGTTGAAAGAGAAACAGTTTTGCTTTTTGAAAACCAAGAAACTAGGCAATCGCTTAAAATTGACATGATCCGGGAAGTACTTTTCCGATCATCAATATTACCCGCATAGTCCGAATCACTATAACCTTTAAGAGAAAAGATTTCATTCTTTGGATAAAATAAACCATATTGAATAGTGCCTTTCAAATATCGAAAAATCCGTTTAACGGCACTCATATGAGATTCTTTTGGATTGCTTTGAAAACGAGCACATAGGCATACGGCATGAAGAATGTCCGGTCTACTAGCGGTTAAATAAAGTAAACTACCAATCATACCTCGATACTTGGATTCATCAACCGTCTTGCCTTTTTCATCTTTGTCAATTTTGACATTGGTTGCCATAGGAGTCGAGACGGTTCTTCCTTCTTCAATGCCGAACTTCTTCAAAAGTTCTTTTGTATACTTAGATTGCGAAATATAAATACCTTCGGCATTGCTTAATTTGAAGTCCAGGAAGAAGTTTAGCTCCCCATCATACTCATCTCGAATTCACCTTGCATTAACTTGGAGAATTTCTTGCACAAAGATTCATTAGTAGCACCAAAGATAATATCATCAACATAAATTTGCACAAGTAAACAATCTTGCCCTTTTTCAAAAACAAAGAGTGTAGTATCAACTTTACCTCTTGTAAAACCATTTTGCAAAGAAAAGAGCTAAGTCTATCATACCATGCACGGGGTGCTTGTTTTAAACCATACAAAGCCTTTTTAAGTTTATAAACATCATTAGGCCTAGAAAAATTTTCAAACCCGGAGGTTGTTTTACATAGACTTCTTCTTGAATAATACCATTTAAGAAAGCGGATTTAACATCCATTTGGTAAAGTTTGAAATTTTTGAAACAAGAATAGGCAAGTAAAATACGAATAGCTTCTAAACGTGCTACGGTGCAAAAGTTTCATCATAGTCAATACCTTCTTCTTGACAATACCCTTGAGCTACTAACCTTGCCTTATTTCGAACAATGTTGCCTTGATCATCAAGTTTGTTCCTAATACCCATTTAGTACCAATAATTGTTTGAGATGGAGGACAAGGTACTAATTCCCATACATCATTTCTTTCAAATTGATTCAACTCCTCTTGCATTTCCAAAAACCAATCTTCATCCTCAATAGCTTCCTTAGCATTTTTAGGCTCTTTTTGAGATATAAGAGCTTTCTCGGCAAAATTCCTTGAGTCATTACTTTATCAAGAGGATCACCAATAATAAGATCTTTTGGGTGATCTCCTTAAATTTCAATGCAACGGGAAGATCCGAGATATCACCTCTATCTTCTTGAGGACCATTTGAAGTGGACGGTTGATCATTTGATGTAGACGGTTGATTATCAATTTGAACAATTTGTTCAATAATATCTTCCTCATCACTTTCATCATTAGGAATTCTTTCAACTCCCGAAGCTTCATTGAATTTAACATGGATGGATTCTTCAACAACTCCACTAGTCTTATTGTAAACCCGATATGCTTTGCTTTTTGTTGAATATCCCATAAATATCCCTTCATCGGCCTTAGGATCAAGTTTGTCCAATTGATCCTTAGTATTCAAAATAAAGCACTTACATCCAAATATTTTGAAATAACTAATATTTGGAGTTCTTCCTTTCAAAGCTCATATGGAGTTTTATTCATTTTAGACGAATATAAACTCGATTAATGACATGGCAAGCGGTACTTACGGCTTCGGCCCAAAAATATTTTGGAAGAGAAAATTCATTGAGCATGGACCGACTCATTTCTTGTAACGTCCGATTCTTCCTTTCCGCTACACCCGTTTTGTTGAGGTGTCCTTGGAGCCGAAAAATTATGTGCATATCCTTGGTTTCACAAAAGACTCTAAATTCACCATCAAATTCTCCACCTCGATCACTTCGAATAGACTTAATAGTATCTTCCTTTTCATTCTCAATAAGTCTACACAACTTAACAAACTCATTAACGGCATCACTTTTATTAGCAAGAAAAAGTGCCCAAGTATATCTAGAGAAATCATCGACAATAACAAAAGGTGTAATGTTTTCCACTTAGACTAGCCGTACCAATATCCCCATACAAATCAAGGTGAAGCAATTGTAGGGGTTTGGTAGTGGAAATTTCATTTTTGGGCTTAAAACTACTCTTAACTAATTTGTTCTTTTGACAAGTGTCACATAAGCCAAGATTTTCAAAATTCATTTGGGTAGTCCTTTTACATGTTGGTTTTTGTAAATATTTTTCAAATTTTTGTATCCAACATGTCCGAGTCGCCTTATGCCATAAACTCGTTAAATCATTATTGGCGACAAGACAAGAAACATTTTGACTAACCAAATCACTAGTACAAATTTTGTAAAGATTGCCTTTTCTATTTGCTTCACAAATAATATTACCATTTTTAAGAATAAGGCATTTTTCTTTATTAAAAGAAACATCATAATTTGAATCACAAAGTTGGCTAACACTTATCAAATTAAACTTAAGCCCTTCTACTAAAAGAACATTACAAAGAAGAGAAAGAAGAGTTACCAATTTCTCCATTTCCAAGAATTTTTCCTTTGCCATTGCCGAACATGACCATACCTCTTCTTGGAGCTTGATGTTGGTAAAAGCTCTCTCCTCCCGGTCATATGGCGTGAACATCCGCTGTCCACGAGCCATTTCGAATCCTCCATGGTTGTTATAGCCCCTATTACCTACAAAATCATTTCTTTTAGGTACCCTATAATTTTGGGGTCCATGGGGTTAGTCTTGAGACCTTTGGGTCTCCAAACATGTCTTGAGCTATTTCTCAATTTGCAATTATTAGCATAATGTCCAACTTTGCCACAATAAAAACAAGTAGGAGTATTATAATTATTGGCACGTACAAAAGCCTCGGACCTTGGTTATTTTTCTTAAAAACACTTTGAAATGGCTTATAACCAAGTCCCGATTTGGAATGCTCACCTCTTTGTGCATCTAAAATTTTTGTGACTTTATCCGTACTTATGTTGAAACGATGCACGTCATTTTTCAAACATTCAATATCTTTTGTGAGCGATTCCTTTTCGGTTTCAAGAGAATGAATTCTAGTAAGAGTAAGAGCATGAGCTTTGTCTAAAGATTCATAAAGAGGTAAATAATTTTTCCTTTTCAATCTTAATCTCCTTATGCTCCTTTTTCAAATTTTTGTATTTAACGATTAAATTTTGAAACTCAATTTGCAATTCATCAAAATCACATTGCAAGTCATCAACTATGGAGGAAGTAGAAGAATTTGAGTGTACCTCATTGTTTTCATTGTCTATAGCCATGAGACCGTGCTCGGTTTCTCCTTCCTCATCGGTTGTTTGAGTAGTTCATCCCATGTTTTGACTTCCGCATTTAGAGCCTTCTTTTTGTAAAGGCTTCCTTTTCTTTTGCTCCTCTTCATCGAGCTTTGGGCAATCGGCAATGAAGTGCTCCGGGTTTTCCGCATTTAAAGCAAGCATTATCTCTTGGTTTTCTTGCTTTATTTTTATTCACAAATTTTGCAAATTTTCGAACAAGTGCGGCCGTCTCCTCATCATCATCATCATTATCATAGTATGCATTATTAGAAGAGGAAGCAAGACCTTTAGGAATATTTTGCATACCCGATTGATTGATGGATGGTTTGGTATTTTTCCTCTCCTTGAGATAGACTTCATAGATGAGGAGGTTCCCGATGAGCTCGTCAAACTTGAGTGTCTCAAGATTTTGTGCTTCCGTGATTGCCGTCACCCTTTTTCGGACCATGAGCCGGAAGAGCATTCAATACCTTAGTCACCTTGTCTTCTTCGGAGATGACTTTACCGAGGGCCACAAGAGGATTGACAATGTTGTCAAGCCTTTCCACCATCTTGAAATGCTTTCACCATCATACATGTTAAAGTTTTCAAAGTCTTTAACAAGCATGGTCTTTCTAGCTTGCTTGACCTTCTTTGTCCCTTCATATATAGTCTCCAATTTTTCCCAAACCTCATGTGCCGACCTTATGCCTCGTATGCGATTGTACTCGGTGGCGGTAAGTGAGCAATGCAAAATATTTAAGGCCTTACCGTTTAGAGAGAAAGCCTTCTTGTCATTTTCATCGAACTCCTTGAAAGGTTTAGGAGCCAAGGTGCCATCCTCCATTTTCTTGGTTGGTTGATCAACTCCTTCAACAACCACATTCCATATGTCAAATCCGCACCCTTGTAGAAAGCACTCCATACGGTCTTTCCAAAATGCGTAGTTGTTGGCGTCGAACAATGGTGGCTTGTTGGTGGAGGCGCCGGTGGTGAGATAAGCGTCATTCGTAGCCATGGATCTTTCCTCTTTACTCGGAACGAGCTAGCCAAAGAGTTTGGCTTTGATACCACTTGTTAGTCCAAGTGGCTACGATAATCTAGAGGGGGTGAATAGATTATCTCGGTTTTCAGATTTTGCCCTCTTTTTCGAATAATCAACCAAAGACGAGAATGTAAATGCGGAAATAAAACAACACTGCGTCGATTTAAAGAGGTTCAACCCACCTAGGGCCTAATCCTCTACCACCCCAAAGATCTCAGGGATGGATTTTAAAAAGAAAGAAAAGATTTTATTAATTTACCAAAAATTAATACAACACCTGAGGATTACCACAACCTCCTTCACCACTTTGAGGATTACCACAATCCTCTTACACCACCTTGAGGATTACCACAACCTCTTTACAACACCTTGAGGATTACCACAACCTCTTACAACACCTTTGAAGATTACCACAACCTTCAAACACCTATCACCTAGATCACCCAAGTGTATTCTTACCACAAGAATACTCACAAGGATGTCTTGTGTTGAATGATGACCAAAATCAAGATTACAACTCAATAATGATTGATACAATATGAGTACAAGTGTAATCAAGAATTGAAAGCCTAGACCTCAAATTTGTGCAAGTGAAAGTGCTTAGGCTAATACAACAAGATATATGAAAGTGTTTGCTTTGTATGCTCTTTGCTTGTATATTGTGTTGTGTCTTGTTGCTTGAATGAAGCCTCTATTTATAGGAGAGGTCTTGGCTTTGATTTCCAGGACATTGGCTCCTCCTTGGGAGTGATTTCTTTGCAAAAAGAAACCATTTAAAATCATCAATATAGTCTGTTAGAAATCAATCCCACAAAATAGGGAAAAGTCATGCAAAACGCAGCGGATAGTTTCTTTGTCAAACATGGGGTTCGACCCGTCGCGCAGAGATAAGATTGAAATTGAATTCTGCGAATTTTTACAGGGGGACCGTCGAAGAGTGCGACGGTCGCCGCCCCGGTGGACCGGTTGCCGAGCGTTTTTACGAAATGCGGAACAAAAATCCAACTTGCGCAGTGCAATTCGCTCACCGGCCGACCGGTCGACCACACCGGCGCCCACACCTCGGCCGTCGCCGCCCCATTTTTTTTACGTCCCCATTTTCTGTTTCAAAACTCAACTCGTGCGGGTTGCCCTTTATAGGCGGCGACCAGGTCGAGAAACTGAAACAAAAGTGTTGTCCAATTTTAAATCGAAAATAAACTCCAAGAAATACTCCGAAAAATAGTAAAAACATTTTAGATCGATCGGAAGTATTGGGACAACATTTAGGGACATTGTTTTGGTATAAAAACCATTTGAACAAAATCATCAAAATCATGATAAAAACATTTATCTAACATCAGTAGGCTTTGCTTTCACCAGAGTATCCTAAGAAGATACCTTCATCGACTTTAGCATCAAAAGCCTTTAGGTTGTCTTTGCCATTGTTGTGGATGAAGCATTTACATCCAAATATTCTCAAATATGCAACACTTGGTTTTCTTCGATCCAGATCTCATAGGAGTCTTTGTCACCGTTTATTTATCATACATCTGTTTTTGGGTGTAGCAAGTCGTGTTGATTGCTTGACCCAAAATCTTTTAACTAACCTGCTTGGCTAACATGGTCCTTTTCGCTTTTTGAGGGTTCTATTTCTTCTTTCCGCAACTCCATTCGATGTGGAGTCCTTGTCACGATAGTTCATGACCAATACCATTCTCAATCTGATCTTGAGTTATTATTCCATTGACAAACTCGGTTCCTCTATCCGATCTTATTTTGATAATGGTTTGACTCTTCTCATTTGAATCCTCTTCATCTATTTTGTGGTAGTTTTTGTAGAGTTTCTTTCTTCTTGCACATGAATATTGTCCATGTATATCTTGAGTAGTCATCTACTACCACCAAGGTGTATTTCTTTCCACTTATCTTTGGTGGTTCCACTTGGGCCAAATAGATCCATATGAAGTAGATGCAATATTCTTGTTGAGGATGGGCATGTCTTTTCTTTGAATGACGACTTGATTTGTTTTCCCTTCGACATGTGTCACGTATACTCTCCTTCTTGTATCTTGAGTCGGAAGTCCTTCCACAAGATGACTTCTTGCAAGTTTGTTGATCGTTTTGAAATTGAGGTGACTCGACTTTTGTGCCACACCAACTTGATTCAGTGTGCTCTTTGCTAGTAGACAGTCTTTGGGTGTTGCGATTGACCAATCCACTACATACATATTTTTCTCGTCTACATCCTTGCGGCACCACTTCATTTGATTCAATATCTTTGATTTGGCATATACCCATATTGAATCCAACATTGTAGCCCTTGTCACAAAGTTGGTGATGCTTAGTAAATTGAAGTTTAGTCCTTCAACATATGCAACATCGTGATTTCTAATCCATTACTCTTGATGGATCCAATGCCTCTTATTTCACCTGGAGCTTCATTTCTCCAAATATGACTTTTGCTCCTTTAACTTCCTTGAATTTTGACAGATTTTCTTATTTCTGTCATATGTCCGGAATGCGACCACCTGTCCATGTACCAGGTTCGCCAGGCACTCGGTTCACTTGCTTGAACTCCGCAATCAAGGAAATTAAGTTTTAGGTACCCATACTTGTCCGGTCCTGAGGGGTTAGAATTGTAAGATGATCCAACCAACCTATAGCCAAATGATTTGACTCTAGGGGTTGCCATCTATCGATGCCATAATCATAATTAATCCTGGCAAATTGCTTGGGGATTCTAGGTTCATACAAATTTGTCTCTTTTGTCTCAGTATGCTGCATATATGTTTTAGCAATTGCCTTCCTTGGGTAATTGTGGTGTTTTTGAGTGTAGTGCCTAGGTGCATATGTGTCTTTGATGAAAGCTCTTATGCTTTTGGAATGGCCTTTCTTGAGTTCTGGCCTTTTGCCATTTGGGCTTATATTCCATAATCTTTGATAGTTCACATTATTCAATCGAGCTTGGCTTGGATATTTTCTACCATTCCCATCATATGTATTTCTTTTATGGGTTTTAAGGATTTTTGGTAGCTCTGCTTCTTTTTCTGAGTATTTTTCTGTTTGGAGTTTCTTTGAGGACTCAAATTGAATCTCTTCTCCAATTGTCCTTTCAAAGACACTTAATTGGTCAAGCTTTCCTTTTCCTTTATAACCAAGGCCGGTTGCTTGTTATTGTGCTTTGAAGTGAATGTGTGTGCAACATTCATAGTTTTGGATTTTTCGGATTCTTCATGGCTTGAAGATCCTT
Organism: Rehmannia glutinosa; assembly: GCA_016081115.2. NCBI lineage: Eukaryota > Viridiplantae > Streptophyta > Magnoliopsida > Lamiales > Orobanchaceae > Rehmannia > Rehmannia glutinosa. The sequence continues at coordinate 71,920,746 of CM071931.1, read as the reverse complement.
TTTCCAAATTTACTTTTGAGGTTTGACATAACACGAGAGGAATTAAATCCTAAGCCCTGTCTTGTCTCCACATTCTCTTTGACTCAAAATAAGATCATCCAATGATTTAGATGCCTTAGTGAATGAGGCAATAACATTCTTGAGGTCATTCTCCTCTTTTCTATAGCGCAATTTCTGCTATTAATTTAGCATTTTCACTTTTAAACTTTTATTCTCATCAACTATTTGACTTAGAGTACTCATCTCCTTAGTCGACTTTGAGTTTTGACTTTTGAGTAGTCAGTTTTCCTCATTCAATAGTGTGTGTGAGGATTTAATGTGTTCAAAATCTTTCATCATTTTGCCTAATGAATCATAAAGATCGAGAGGTGATGAAGTGTGTGTGTCACGATCACTATCACTAGTGTCTGAGTTTGTTGAGTTAGATTGTACCTCATCTTCTTCATCTTGTTCTTTGGCCATCAAGCGGATCGAGCTTCTTCTTCGAGTCACTTGAGTAGTCGGCTTCACTTGCTCTCTCTCTCGCCTATCTCTCTTGACTTTTGTCTCGAATCTCTGCGGCCATCATTGCCTTTTTCTTTTCTTGTCTTCTTTCTCTCAAGACCTTCCTTTCTTCTTCATCCCGTCTTGTTGACTACGGGATATGAGCGATCATGGCATAGTGACCTGGTTGTCTACATTCCAACATAGATATTGACCTTTTGATCGACTCTTTCCATTCTTGAGTTGTCACCCTTTGATACTCAACTTTTTGATGATCATTTATCTTGGTTGGCTGTCTTCCCTTGATTTGGAGGGAGTCAGGTGTCTTCGGAAGATTCTCCCTTTCCTCTCTTGTAGTTCTTATTGAAGAACTTGTTGAATCTTTTAACCATCGGGGCTATTTCTTCCGGGTCAATGACTTCTTTGACCTCGGCTCTCTTCCCATCTTTAACAATTAGAGCAAAATTGTTTTGGGTGCAAAATTCTCTTCCTCGGTCTTTTCTTCTCATTTCAAACTCGTAGGCTTTGAGGTCCGAGAATAGTTCATGGTTGGATGTCTTTGATAGGTCCATGGAATGTCTCGGTGCCATGACCTTCATTTCCCATTCAGTGGAAGACTTTTTAGGATTTTCATACACATTTCTTCTGTGTATATTCCTTTCCAAGTGCGAGAACTGACTCATTTGTGATTTACGTGAACCGAGCGTCTAGTTGATCCAGGTTCTCTCCGGGGATCATTTTGAAGTTTTCAAATTTACTGTACCCTTTGATAATTTGTTTTCTTTGATTTGCTCGAGCCTTCACAAATCAATGTCAACTTGTCCCATTTCCTTAGCCGTTTTGCAAGATTTGACTTTATTGAACATGGCTTTGTCCAGGTTTTGTAGAGGATGTCCTTGGCTACATTGTCCAGGTTGTATCTTTTTTCATGTCATCATTTGTCCACTCGGTTCTTGGTTTTCAACCATGACGATGCAGGGCGACATCTTCTTCTCCTTCACCGCAATTCTTAGTGCATACCGTGTTCACCTTTAATATTTGCGAGAGGCCCATCTTCTATCACTATCCACATCTCATCATGTAATCTTTGATAGATGAGCCCGCATATGAATTTTCCAATCATCAAACTCTTCGATAGTGAACATAGGGATGCGTGTTAAATTTGCTTCCATGATAATGACTTTTTAATAAAAAAAAGTTTTGAAGGTTTAAGTACTAAAGCGGACTTTGAAAAGTTTGGAGATCTAGTTCAAGAACCGGTGCGGAGGGTTCAATGAACCAACCGCTCCGATACCACTTGTAGGTCCCAAGGGTGTAAGTGTAAGGTTTAGAAGGGGGTGTTGGGATTATGGGGTCCTGATCACCCTTAGGATTTCAGATCTTGCACGGAGCTGTGGGCTGCCCAACTTGCCGAGGATCCATATGGATTCTTGCGAAGCCCCTCATGTCCGTCCACCACTTAGTGTGGGGCTCTGCTTGCTGCCGTTGAATCGCGGGGTGCCCTACGGAATCAACCTTGGTTGACAGTTAAAAAGTAGAGCTTAAATGATTAGATATGTACTACTCATACCAACAAGGTGCATCTTCTTTTTCTCGTGTCCATTACATAGAAACTCGAGGTTAAGCGTGCTTGACACTGGAGTAGACATGGGATGGGTGACCCCTGGGAAGTTTTTCAGGGTGCGGCGTGAGTGAGGACAAAACGCGCTAGAAAAGACCGTGTTGGTTTGTGGGGACAATCGTCAAATCCAAGAAAGCACTTTCGATCCTAACAATCTGGTATCGGAGCGAGGTTGCAAGTTCAAATCCGCCCGGGTGCGGCTGGGGAGATTGTTGGGATTATGGGGTCCCAAACATCACCCTTAGATTTATTTGTCTTTGCACGGAGCCGTGGCCCAACTTGCCGAGGATCCATATGGATTCTTGCGAAGCCCCTCATGTCCGTCCACCACTTAGTGTGGGGCTCTGTATTTGCCGTTGTGAAATGTGGGGGTGCCTCTGGGGAATCAACCTTGGGTTGACAGTTAAAAAGTAGAGCTTAAATGATTAGATATGTACTACTCATACCAACAAGGTGCATCTTCTTTTTCGGTGTCCATTACATAGAAACTACGAGGTTAAGCGTGCTTGACGCGGAGTAGACATGGGATGGGTGACCCCCCTAGGAAGTTTTTCGAGTGCGCGTGAGTGAGGACAAAACGCGCTAGAAAAGACTTCGTGTTGGTTTGTGGGGACGATCGTCAAATCCAAAGTAAGCACTTTCGATCCTAACAGGGGTTGAATAAACCTTACCAAATTTTCAATTTAGTCCTTTTAAATCTACGAGTTGATTCTACACACCGTGTCCTTGATGGACATCGAATTAGTCACTCGGTAGAGTTAATCTCTCAACAGACTTCGATTGAGCCGTTGATGGAGTAACTCACTGTTGGCTATAATTTAACTCAACCGTGGTTTTATTTTCATTGGAAGACTTAACACCCTTAAGTTTGATTATGCAAGA